>JAUCBJ010001307.1:0-85890 GCA_032718475.1 Nemertoderma westbladi
GAAAGCTCTCGTCCTGAGCACGTAAACTATCGCAATCTCGAGGCTAATTTTACGCGTTTGCTTGCGTGAATGCGTATTTTGTGTTCGTTCGGGCGAAATGTATCTAATTATTTCGGTTCTTCTATCGGTAATTAATTATTTAGAGGGGTAACATTTATCCCATCTGGTATAAAATTAACATGAGTAGATTCGCCGTGTCCCATTCTCACAAAGTATTTATTTTATTCGAGTGTTTAATATAAATATGTATGATTATTTATTGATTAAAAATCAAATAGTGTATAAATATGTCATATTCGCCAAGCACGATCGAATGGGCCTATTCTTAGTGCTGTAGTGAATAGGGAAGGATTTTTTTCTGTATCATAGCAACGTTAAGGTACTTATTGAAATCGCAGCTAGCTGGCTGGGCACAGATAAGGAGCAAGCAGGCTGGAGTGTTGATTGGGGTGGGTTTGGGTTGTCTGTTGCGAATTGCTCAAGAGTAATTCTGCTTTCTCAATCATTGGCTGCATGGAAGGAGAGGTTTATAACATTTTTGTTTTACTGTTATGAATATTAAAAGTAAAATAATTATTTCTGTAGGCCTATACTTACTGTATTATTATTTTATCTAATATTATACATCTAATCTCGATGAAATCTCGCTTACTATAGCTCGTTAGATAGGTCTCGCCCTAACTCGTTGCAACGTAATACTCAGAGCCGTCTGAAGTTCCCCCATCTGCCGCTAGAGGGCGAATTGTCCGATAGTGAAAACCTGATCTCATTGGGTTGTTTTTAATGCTTTTGAGCTGAAACTTGGTAGCTATATACTGCAGCATAGGCTGTATATTTCCGGAGTCACTGAGTTGTCCACAGTTCCCCAGTCTACCGTTAGAGGGCTAAATGTCTGAGAGTTAACATCTTCTCCAACTTTGTTATTTATAATCCATTTAGACTGAACTTGGTAGGCATCTACTACAGCATAGGCTATATCTTTACTGAGTCGCGCAGAGTTGTCTACATTACCCGCGTCTGCCGCTAGAGGGCGAAATGTATGAAAGTTAACATCTCCTCCAACTTTGTTATTTACAATCCTTTTAGACTGAAACTTGGTAGGCATCTACTATAGCATAGGCTATATCTTTGCGGAGTAGTAGAGTCGTCTACAGTTCCACAGTCAGCCGCTAGAGGGCGAATTGTCTGAAAGTTAACATCTTCTCCAACTTTGTTATTTACTAACGGTTTAGACTGAAACTTGGTAGGCATCTACTACAGCATAGGCTGTACCTTTACGGAGTTACAGAGTTGTATACAGTCCCCCCATCTGCCGCTAGAGGGCGACATATCTGATAGTGAACACCTCATCCCATTTGGTTCTTTTTAATCATTTTGAGCTGAAACTTGGTTGGTATCTACTACATCATAGGCTGTATCTTTACGGGGTTGCAGAATCCTATTCACTTCCCCAGTCTACCGCTAGAGGGTGAAATGTCTGAAAGTTAACATCTTCTCCAACTTTGTTATTTACTAACGGTTTAGACTGAAACTTGGTAGGCATCTACTACAGCATAGGCTGTACCTTTACGGAGTCACAGAGTTGTATACAGTCCCCCCATCTGCCGCTAGAGGGCGACATATCTGATAGTGAACACCTCATCCCATTTGGTTCTTTTTAATCCTATTGAGCTGGAACTTGGCAGGAATCTACTACAGCATATTCTGTATCTTTACGGAGTCCCAGAGTCGTCCACAGTTCTTCAGTCTACCGCTAGAGGGTGAAATGTCTGAATGTGAACATCTACATCAATTTTGTTATTTACAATCTGTTTAAGCTGAAACTTGAAAGGCAGGCATTTTACTTCACCATAAACCCCATCTTTACCAAACTGCAGCGCCGTCTGCATTTCACCAGTCCGCAGGTAGAGGGTGGATCTGAAAGTGATCATTTTCTGGAAATTTTGTTATTTACAATCTGCCTAAAGTTGAAACTTGACAGTTATCTCTTATGGGGGTGGTGTTTTATTTAATGATGGTGTCTGTTCCGTATGCAGTTCTCAAATCTCCCACACATATTCATATATCATCTGCACGTGCACTAGAAAGCTGTGGCCCGAAGGGCCACAGGCTTTCTAGTCTATCTATATAAATATCCTCTGTATGTCTGTGAGTCTGTCCAAGCTATAAGCTCCGACACACATGCACCAATCTGAGCAAATTATACATTGATCGAAAGCTCTCGTCCCGATCACGTAAACTATCGCTATCTCGAGGCTAATTTTACGCTTATGCTTGCGTGAATGCGTATTTTGTATTTGCTGCAACATTTTGTGTGACAAAATCTCAAAGTGATTCGAATATTCCTTTTGGAAGTACAGGCCTGGCAAAGCTGAGAGTTAGTTAGCAAGGCAGCTAGCTACTTGCAGACCAATCATATCTTGAGGTGGCCTGCAGGCAGGCTGGGTTGGTTAAGTAGTAATCTCAATAAATAAATAGGACCCAGCAGGAGAGCGGAGTGGAACTACTGTGATTGGTTCTTTACTTACATTGATAAGAACAAGCAGTAAATCTTAGATTAGCTTTTTTCAGTTCACATGTTTGTAATCATAAACACAAAATGATTGAATTATTCCTTTTTGCAATGTACCGGATGGGTGCTAGCGAGGTAGGCCTAGCAGGTCGTCAGTCCGTCATCCAACAAGTTGGAGCCGTGCGTGCATCTATATGATGCAGACCATCCTGAGCCCGTGAACATGAATTGTAAAGGCTATCTCGAGGCTGATTTTTTACACATTTACTTGATACTTGCATGAATTGTCAGCAAGCAGGAAATTATAACAGCAGTTATTGCATCATCGTAACCACTCTGTTCTAACTGACACTTTGCAGAAGAAATTCTACCTGACCATAGCTGCGTGTTGGGAGGACGCCGACCAGTTTGCGGTTCTTCAGTCTGCCACTAGGAGGCGAAATGTCTGAGAGTAAAAATCTTATCCTATTTTGTTATTAATAATGTTTTTTAGCTGATACTTAGGTCCTTTACACAATATGTTTATAATGTTTTTTTGCTGATACCAAGCAGAGTATACTACACCGTAGGGTGTGTATTTGGGCTTGGGGAGACGATGACCAATCTACAGTTCCCCAGTCTGCCGCTATTAGGGGTTGAAATGTCTGAATGAGGAAACCTACAATTTTGTTGTTTATGAATGCTTTTTTGGTGATACTTGGCACTTGGCAGAGGACTACTACACCATAGTCTTCGTGTTTGGGGAGGACGCTAACAAGTGCAGAATTATGCAGTCTGCCACTAGGGGGCGAAATGTCTGAAATTAAAACCTTCTTTTTTAATACGATAGAGTTGCTGCAGATGAGTTGTTGCACATTGATTGATTGACTGTATAGATTTTGTTGACAAGCCGGCACAGCATTCTTAAAAATGCAGCTGCAATGCAGCATGCCGATCCTAGTAGTAGTAGACTGTATAGAAGCTTGTGAATCCGATATAAATATCCACTAACTGTCTAGAGCATTCACCCATATAAAAAAAAGCACTCAAAAACGCTAAAAAGTTTCTACTGGACAATTCGGTCCCGGACATTTCAGCCCCGGAAAATTCGGTCCCAGACAATTCGGTCTCGGACTATTTGGTCCCGGAAATTTCAGTCCCGGACATTTCGTTCCCTGACAATTCGGTCCCGGACATTACAGTCCCGGATAATTCAGTCCTGGACATTTCAGAGCCGGACACTTCTGTCCTGGAGAATTCGGTCCTACGTCAATTCGGTCCCATTTATTTTGTGTTTTGGGGCCGAATTGGCCGGGACCGAATTGTACGGGACCGAATTGTCCTTCATCCGAATTCCAAAACCCATGCGGATGCGGAAATTCGCCACATCCCTAGACAGTACCATTATATTTTATTATTTAATAAATCCTCACACCACCCCTCAATAATTTATTTACCATTTTTAAAGATGGTGATTCTGAGGTTGAGAATGTTGAAAATAGCTCTGAATCTGAATCTGAATCCGACATCGAGAATGACTACCAAGTAAAGCGAAAGAAGACGCCATTGAGAAGAGAAGCATTTCTAAAAATAACACGTCCAAAAATATTGTTAGAGAGTGGACAGGTAAGCTGTATTTAATTTAGGCCTATTATCTACTCAATGGCAGACTGGTCCATTGATATTGATACCAATTGATATGTCAATTGATATTTTATCAATTTATATTTCTGTGGGGCGAGCCACGAAGTGAGTGAGCCTTAGCGTAGGGGTACCATTAATCAACCTGTCGTTCTGTCGTTCTGTCGCGTTTTTTTTCAGTATTTTATTTTAAACGTTAATAACTCGGCCAATCCTTGATGAAATCTATCCAAACTTGGTACACATGTTGTTTGGCAAAAGTTTGAAAATTTTCCAAGTAGAATTTGCGTGGGGCCTTCGTGCAGCATCAGTGTAACTGTTATTGCAGTTATAATAAATTTATTTATCCAAATTTAAAATGCGTTAAATTATTATTACTGTAGGATAAATCAGCTGGGTTTCTGGACAAATTTTGCAATACATTGGGGCAGTCTGCATGTACCATGTGTACCGGTACTGTCAGGCTGTACTCAATCCCTGAATCGAGAATCCTGCAATCCACAATCAGTCAATACTGCAATACTGGTCAGCCGGTACCATACACTGCAGACATGCCATATCATGTAATCTAATTAAAGCAACCGGCAACCCTTGCGGTGATTATAGTTTAGGCCTAATTCAGTAATTAGCCCAGTACCGGCACCGGTAATAATAATATAATAGTTTAGATAGTTACCGCTAATCATTCAGTTATTGGCACGGTACACCGTATTGCTGTACTGCCGTTGTAGTGCGCACCGTAGGTACCACCCTACTACCGGTACCGGCTGACCGGTGGCAACCAGCACTTCAGCACTTGCAGACTTGCACAGCAACAGCACTACCGGCGATACACAGGTTGGAATTTATGTAGAGTTTGCTCAACAGTACAGATATAAAATAGTTATCTAAATTATATATATTGCTATTGACAAGTATTGAAATATATACCGTTATTCGTGTTATCAGTATTTGCAACATCTGACATTGAAGAGGTGAGAGAAGATGAATACCGGCACTCAACAAAACCAACGCTTATCACAGGTCGGTATGGTTACCTCGAAACCGGCGCGACTGTCCACTCGAATACAACTTCAAAACACAAACGCCAACAATAAACTGAAAGCGAATCGAACGTCTTCAGAAGAATCTGTCATTGGGACGAAGAAAAGGAAGCCGAAACCACGGGAATGGACCACAGCTAAGATTGAATGCTCCCATTGTCAGAGTTCCTGGACCGAAATTGAAACACCAATTGCCGATGGGCTTGATCTCTCAAACCAAAACTTCCTCTGCGGGGTTTGCGCGGCAGTAAAGATTGAAAGTCTGGAAGCTGGCATCCCTAGGTATTATTATTATAAAGAGCGTCAGCCTGCGTTTAATAAATATATTTTAATACAAAACAGGTCGAACGCAAAGAGGATTATAATGAAGACGAGTACTGCATTGATTATATTCCTATAAACCACCTGGCTTTGCATATTGAACGTGCGTTTGGAAATAAGTTCGTGCTACCCTTCCGTGGGTGGTAGATGTCGCGGTTATGTATTGGTGGGTGGGGGGAGGGGGGGGGGGGGGGTGTGCAGATTAAAAGGGGTGAACACGTACTGTCCCCCTTTCTTTGATTAATTGGTGGTGTGGGTTAATATCTCATAACCTGATTTTGTGATACAGTCGCACAATTTTAATTTGTATCTCATAACTGGGCCTCGTGCTGCGCGAAGGCCCCACGAACGTGTACTTCTGTACTACAATACTAATGTAGAAGTCCCTACCTAACAAACTGCCCCAATTTATACAAAGATAGTATTAGGTATCCTACCTAATGTTGATATAAATGGGATTTGGAGGCTTATAGTGACACCACGATCAATCACAGATCGTTTTCAAATTTTGAATAATTTTTATACTGAAAACACCAATATCTCAGCTATTTTAGCATCTTATTGAACTCTGTAAACGCCATTGTGTTTCTGTGATATTATTGCATCTAATTAATCTAGTTTTGAATTTGAGTCGTGAACCCCATTAGACTAACCATAATTTAGCTGGTTTCAATATTGTGCTATATAGGTACATCAATTTTTTTATTGTCACTTTCAACTTTCAAGTATTATAATAATAATAATACATTAATGGGATATATAGACTGTGTAAGTGGTGAGTAATGTCTATAATAGTATTTTTGTTTGTATTCCTTGGCACTGTGTCTCATATATTATATCATTATAAATAAAAATATTATATATTTACGAAACTGCAAGCACAGTAAGTGAAATAATGATATTTCATAAAAATATTAGAACCCTCATGTAATTGAGATATTTTATATTATTATGGTGGTTAATATGATCTCCACCCAAAGGACTACAAATACTTTAATCTAATATTGTTATATATTATGAATAAAATGTTGAAATAAACATCTATTTAATTAACAATCCTCAATCGATTGCACACTTCATTTATATTATTTGAACCAGAAACTAAATGGAAAACTACTTTTATTATAGAATTGTAATTTACTTAATCAGCAATTAATCATTATCTTTTCATTTCACGATGCTATTTTAACTTTAGAGTAGAATAATTATTTCAAGCTCAACTAATATTATTTTAATTAGTGACCACCTGATTACTGTATATTATAGATAGGTATATTATTATATTACATATATTAATTATCTTAGCAGGTTGATCAACTAACTGTTACTCTATGTATTTGGAAATGTAAATAATTCTTCCTATTATAGTAACCGATTCACAAACAGATATTGCTAAAATAAAATAGGCCAATAACTTCGATATCCAAACAATCCAATTAGTTGCTGTAGTACCACAACCTGGTAGAGCAAGGGTGTTGCTACTATTACTGTTAGACAACCAATATTCTGGGTCTGCATTTCTACAAGTAATATTATCTCTATCATTAGTAACAGAATTGCAACATGAACTTGGTAATTTTGACCCAGGTATCCAATCTCGATGACCCAGTGGCCCCTCAATTTCGATTTCAGGGTCATTAAAATAATTTTCAGATAATCCGCCTGCATAATCAGTATAATTATAACCTCCACAACAATCAAATGTATACTGGAAGTAATACATGTAACGCAGCATGGTAAATTCTTTGTGTTTATCAAATTTAATTTCATTGGCCATTTTAAACATTTTATCAGCAATGCCATTCGATTGTAAATTATATAAATGCCTGTTGTGTATAGATATAGATAGTGTTACAAATTGTGTAACAATTGCTGTAATAATTATGACATTATAAATTATATTCAATTTATAAAATTTTCGGTATAATAAACTTAGAAATGACACCAATGCTATAATTAATGAGCAAATGATACCAATTAAAATAAGGTAGCGCAAGAAACCAAGTTCTTGATAAAAAGCTTCTTTCTTATGAAATCCAAAATAGAAACTTCCATACGATATGGATTGGACATATCCAACAAAACAAACTGCCAAAAGAGCAAGAAATGTTGATGGCAGAGATGTAATGGAATTATAAAATTCAGATATATTCATGATAGTATTGTAATTAATCCTCTAATGTGCAGTAATGCCCAAAAATAATGCTGTAATACTAAAGCGACTAATGATTCATGATTTAGTTTTACAAAAATTATTTGCAATTACTTTGCTATTTTTAGTTCAAGAAAGCATTTTGTCTCATCCCTAGAGGTAAAATGCTTCAAATACTAAGACATTATAGAATATACCAGAAGTAATCATCGGAGGCATATGATTGTTATATTGTGACACAGAACCTCCAGGTAATTTTGTTTTCTTTTTGTTGCTCTGTTCTATTAGAAACTCCTTAACTGGGTATTATTTTTGCTCTTTCGGTGAGCATAGTTTCCATTTTATCTTTCATAAATGTGACTCTTCTGCTTTTTGAAAGATTTGTGAATTCATCTCATTCTCAATGTTGATGCAAGTGTGAACTTGGCCATTTTAGATTACTTATTTTACTAATTGAAGCTCAAAATACCATTTGTATTGATAAAGTTGGTTGCGTTATAATATCGGTTATTTTTCAGTCGATTTACACATTACGGTTTGACGCCATCTAGTGCCATTATCCACATATCCAACTTGTAATAATACCCTATGGCTTACTCACTCTGTGCATGTCGTTTCTGCTGTGGAGTTACATCGCACATGCAGAACTTTAAATACCAGTCAGATCTTTGATGACTGGTGATTATTACATGTCTAAGTCTAATGTCTGAAACCTAAATTCGTTGTTAATAATTGAATTATATTTACTTATTATTATATTTGATATTCTACTGGTAAACTCAATTTGTTATTGTTATTTGCTTAATATATCGCTGATATTATGGAATCAAGGAAGTTTTACACGCGCCACAACCAGCTAGGTCATTATACTAAGCGATAGTGATTGCACTAGTCTTATGTGTACCGTCGTACCTCTGACTTAATAAATAATTAATATATGGCGATATTTCAGACCATTATTGTAAGCAAAGCTCTTATTATTAACTATATCACGATTGAGAGTTGTCACAAATTGAATAATGTAGTGATATCAATATAATTTGACTGAAGACTTGTTACAATACGTTTCCTCTAAAGGGAAACACAGTCACCAGACTTGAGTCCTTACATAATTAATTAGTCAATAATTATAATTAATTAGCCATTTGCTCGTTATACTGTGTTGCCACACCCTCTCGGTACTGTATATCAGTTAAATATAATAGACGATCAAATACCGTATTAGACTAAGCCAAACATAGAGTAAGTCAATACATCGTGGGAGAAAGGGGAAACAAAGAGATACACTTGAGCAGCCTTCGTTGAAGGTACACTAGCGCCATCCCGTTCATTGTATCAGACCAGACAATTAGGGTTCATTTTGCATGTGTTTTATGAAACGACAGGAAGAAGTCACAATATATGAAAATTGAGATTGAAAGAACGTCTTTTTTATCAAATGCGCTAACAGTAATAATCAACTTTCAACCCCCCTCGAGTATTTTTGATTTGCTTGTTTGTTTCTTGGTCAGCTTTATTTTCTCTAATTTTCGACTGACCATCATAATTAGTAGGAATTTCTGCATAAATATTTATCGATTAATATTCTAGACCTGGTCCGTTTATTGTATTTTTTGTTGAGTATTCTGCAAGTATTTGATGGATTTATTTACTGGTGTGTAACCAGAGAGTGTAAAAGAGCACTTTATATATCGTTATTTATAATTGGTGTATTTGTTGTTTTTTGCTTTCACGTATTTTTGAGTTTTGAACATTACCTGATAGCCCCCTATGTGTTGTTGGACCTTGTAAGGCGTAGATGTTCGTTTTCTACTGTAAGTCGGGTACAATAGGTAAATTCCCGCTGCAATAATTCTAGATTGGTCAGGTCAGATAATAGACGGAATCTCATATTTACCATAAAACATCTTACCTCAAGTCTGCCTACTGTGAATTACCAGTATCGGATTTGCTTGGCTTCATAGTATATTAAGTAAATGCTTAATTGTTTTGTAGGCCTCATTTTATCCCCTATCTTATTCATATTTCCATTCTTTGAACACATAAAGTTGTTTATTTCCTTGTGGGAGGAAATACTGCTTTATTCCTGACGAATTACCTTTCATACTTGGTTGTATGGAATTAAAGCGCAGAAGTTCGACTGGCCCATCAAAAATATTCAAAACATAGTCTTTGGATGAATCGTGGGGCACTTTTGTTTCTTCAATCAAGTATCGAACTGTTATTTATCGACTTACCATACGCACAGACTTATTGGTTCGAATTTCTCAGTCGATTGGAATCACTTTATGCGGTCTTAGCCCATCAACAGATCGTTATATTCTATACTCGGCGAAATAACTAAGAGACCAGGTAGCGTATTTCGACAATCCCGGGGATGCATTCTACTAACCGTATCTATTGTTTTATTTGTACTATTAACGTTTGTCTCCTTACCAGTTTCGAGGTTTCTAAACGATTGAAACAATCACAAATTCCCTGATAAATTCCCACAGCCTTATTGTTTTACCATTTTTGTTTTTTATGTGTACTACATTAAAGTAAACTCTAAGTTTACACTCTTCCGTTGTAACGTAGGTATTTGTAGGTATAAGTAACCTTTTGTATTTATTTTATAATTTGTGCGGTTTTAATTCTAAGATTATTATTTCATAATAAATATCAAGGAACCTTTAACCGATATACATACATATCATTGAGCTAATTAACATTTAAGCTCACATATTCACCCTCAGATCCAATATTTACAACTTGGACCTCTGACTGCGTAATATTCCAAAAAAACAATATATTCTTGGGAGGAATTATTTGTCATTTCTGCAAGCAATATTGTGTCACATGACTCGTCCTACCTCTGTGTAACCATTGACAATAAGGCCTATTCCCTCGACTCAGTCAGCTACTGCAATTAGGTAGGCTGTATTACTCTATAGGAAAACATTGTACAGCTTACATACTATATCCCATCCTATTGATTAGGCACCTTTACATAGGAAGGTTGCTTACTGCATAGATTCTACAGCCTTAGTTAACTGCCCTGCAGATACCACCTTATTCTGTTGTAGTTGGGCTGTCTTACACAGAACCCAATAGGAGGTAATTCATTACTCTATTGGTAGGTAGTTTTGCTTGTAGTGATTAGAACGGAATAGTATCCTCCAAGTGGTAAATTTGAATATTTATCGCGGAATATTCTAACAGATAAATTACCGGCTGTGTACTCATTGCTTACTGGTAATTAAATTGTAGACTGAATTAATTTAAATTAATTCTGTGCTATTTATAGGGTGCATTGTAAAAATTATTTATAACAGCTTATTATTGCTATAATAAACAGTCAATAATAAAGGGGGCATAATAATTATTTTAAAGGGTTAATATAAAATATATTTCTCCAAAATTAAATCTAACAAAATGTCTTATCTGTCTAATATCAACAAGAGCGCCTCAGACAGTTCCCATAGCGATTACACCTCTTATTGTCAGGTCAGGTATTCTAGGTCATTGATCAAGAAAACTTGCCACCTCCATGCAGCATAAAGGATGTGCCACCTGTAGCTGCATAGACCCTCTTACTAGGGCAAATCTGGTCCTGTAACTAGGACCCCCTTCATTCTGGGATAAGGACGCCCTTGGTCCTGGATTAAGGACCCATATACTTGGCTACAGGGGTATATGGCCTGGCCAGGCAGATGGTGATCTACCAATGGCTGGTCAGGAGTAGAGTGTTCTCATGTCCACTCTGAGTGCACTTCACTTCGACCTGCACCTGGCAGCAGGGGTACAGAGCATGACCCAGCAGATGAGCTGCACAGCCAATGGTGGGTCATGTGCGCCAGAGTAGATATGGGTGATGGGCCTCATATCTGACTCCACTGCGACTACTACTACTAGGATCGGCATGCTGCATTGCAGCTGCATTTTTAAGAATGCTGTGCCGGCTTGTCAACAAAATTGCACCGCCACAACTCCCTATCACCCATGACATTTGCTAGATCATCTGCATCTTTAAGGCCAGTGTCCTTTAAGATGCGTCTCAAGAAAGTCATGGGCTGTCCACCATGCTTATTCACTCCATGAGGCTGCCAAAGTACAAGATTATGCACTGGCTGGTCCTCACGGCGAAAGCAATGTCCTGCAAAGCGGAGGCGATTTTGTTCTAGTGTCAAGCTTGGGGAACCAATAAGACACCTCCAATGTTATATAGTGTCTGGTTGGAGATGTGTGCATTGTACTTGACACAATGAACCCGGCGTAGCATTCTTGTGAATGTGCCATCCAGAGATTTGGTGTCCTCAGCAGTTAGAGCCCAGCATGGACTCCCGTAGAGGAGTACTGGAACTACTGCTGCTCTAAATAATCGGACCTTGAGTTTCCGATTAATTCTCGGTGACTTCCAAATCCTGGAAAGCCTATTCAAGGCTGCCCATGCCTTTCCCTTACGTATTCGAAGGTCCTCACCTGACTTCCGGATCCATGATCCCAGGTAACAGAAGTCGTCCACATGCTCAAGCATACCATCCTTTGAGCTTATGCTCATCCGATCAGAGACTTGCTGAGGACTTTCAAAGTTAACTGTCAGAATTTTGGTCTTTCTGGAGTTAATAAAAAGACCAACACTAGAAGCAGCATGTTCTAATGACCTGAAGAGCCGTTGGGCTCCCTCTAATGATTCTGAGAGTACTCCTAAGTCATCAGCAAAGTCTAGATCAGTTAGGTACTTGGCAGGATTTCCTCGACTTCTGGAGCCAGTAGGTGGAGTTATCATCACCCCATCATCATTATAATGATCTAAGGACATGCGTAGAACATAGTCAACCACAATAATGAACAAGAATGGTGCAAGTGTGTCTCCTTGGAGGACGCCCCATAACAATTCAAATGGTTCTGTGTCACCGTCAACAGTAGACACTAGACACACAGTAGACAGGGCCTCATATCTGACTCCACTGCGACACCCACCCTGTGGAATGGCAAACCAGGGTGTGGTATTTGCCCCGAGAGCTGACTCGGCAAAAAGCACCCCCCAATCCCCACTATGGATTAAATTAGTAATGCGGAGGTCCGGCCACTAGAGGCCAGTGGAATTACTGGACACAATCGGGCTCACAGGCATCAGTTATCTCCTGACCGGCTGCCTGTCTCACCCCCTACTGGAGAGAGAGCAGTCAACAATTCTTTGAGTCCCTTTCCTGGTCACCTTTCTGGCCCACACCCTGGGTCACCAGGGAGGCCAGATTGTGAGGGGGAGAGGGATTCTGGAGTTGGAGGCTACTCTCATGTTCCACCCCGACCAACAAAGCCATTGGTGAATCTTAGGCAAGTCACTAGACTAGCCTCAGTAAACACCCAAACACTCGGGTCCCCAATGCGACAAGGTGAGCTGACTGCTCTGGCAGATAAGCTTTCTCTTAGCGCAGTGGGTGTTCAAGAGCACCAAATGCAGACTGGATAGACTGATGAGGTTCTGATTAAGGACATGGGGGCGGTTGGCGCCTCGCCCTCGCGTCAGCAGATGATAGTGGCAATGCTGGTATTGGTCTACTGATGAATCCAACTGCACATGCAGCATTGGACAAAATAGACCAAATCTCTAACCGCATCATCCGTTGCCACTTCTCATGTTCTGGAAGACTGGCTAAGAAGTTTCCTAAGGTGGTTCTGATTGTGTGCTACTCTAGTGTTGCCCCTGTAGAGGAGGTGGAAAATTTCTACCACAATCTACAAGCAGCTACTGATGGAGTGGATCAGCATGCATTCTTAACATTCCTGGGAGACTTTAATGCAGGTCTGCATCAATCACCTACATCGCCCTGGGTCTATAGCAATAGTGTTAACCGAAATTCTATCCATCTTCAGGATTTTATCTCTGGAAATGGATTGTTCTCGGCTGGACTGTTGTCGATGAGTGTTGCCATTCCCATCGCTTGTACTTCTAGCCCGCTCGATGGTTGTGAAACAGACTCCCTTGCTGTTAGGTGCGGTTCACCCGTCGGGCCTGTTGACTTTCCTTGCGTTGGATATATCATCGGGGGTAACGGTCCCCTCCATATCTCCGTGTCACACGACTTATTAGGGTCTGAGGGGTTTGGGGTTCTTGTTCTTGGTTGAGTGTTATGCCGATACTGCAATGGGAGAATGTCACCCTGCCCCCCCCCCCCCCCCCCCCCCCACCTAACAGGGCCCATGCACCTAACGGCAATAGCTCCCCCCTCCCCTGGGTATATATTATATCCCTGCATGTTATAGTCATACTGGTGAGCAGGTACCAGTATAGGCCTATCCACTTCTTGCCTACCGACCGGTATGTACGCCGCGACTTCCGGGTTTGATCCCATCGTCCGCGCTACCCTATCTCCTACACTATCTCTCCAAGCATGGCCTGCAGTAAAGCCTACAGTATGTCCTGCAGTCTACCTGTGTCCTTCCGGACCAAAGTTTAATCTTCTCGAATATTCCAAGAAGTCCTCCCCGCGACTGCCATTCTCGATCGGCAGCTATGTTCCGACGGCAAGTTTCTCTTCGATCCCCTCTCCTGTCTTCATCCTCAAACCGGTACATCATGTACCCTTCTCCCGGTGTATGGCATATCTCACCGGGTTGTGTTTCTCTGGGGCGACGGCAATCTCCCGGTGTACAACCCCACCGGCTCTCTGACTCCATCTCGACTACTGACGGTTCACTGTCCATCCTTCCTCTCCGGTTGCTTGTGGCAACGCTCCTTCGATTCTCCTCACTTCGTCTCGCTTCAGTGTAGTGTTCCTCCTCGTGAGATCTCGCTTCGACCTTCTCGGATAAACTCCACTGTTCTTCTTCAGTCTTCCGACTGGGCTCGACGTCTTCTCGCTCGCCCACTCACGGCGCCAACGTCTCTCTATGCCTGGTTGGACGGTCCTGGGGATATTCGCAATCCCCCTATTATTCTCTGTCGTCGGGTGCCACGGTTCACCCAACTCACCGCGCGCATTATCCACCGACGCTTGTGGGACATTCTCTGCCCCCCCCCCCCCCCCCTCTCTCGCCACTAATCGCTTGTGGTGGGGTACCTGTAGCCCCCCCCCCCATCCTTCACCTCTTACTTCGCCCCTATACCCCCTTCTAGTCGATGCATTATCTCTACCCTCGCTGGGTTTATTCACCCCCACTTCTCCCTGTGCAACTGCGTGGCCTTGCAGGCTCTCATTGGGTTTATTCACCCCCGCTACTCCCTGTGCAACTGTGTGGCCTTGCAGGCTCTCGCTGGCCGGCTTGCTTGTTCCCCCTACGTTTGTATTAATTGCACCGTTATTAATTTCGCCCTTAATAACGCAATCATTACACTGTTGCTGATGATATTACTTTGATTAATTTCTTCGGGGTTGTATTATTATTACCTAAATTATTATTTAAATTATTTAAATTATTTTACTCGGAATTATTTATATTATTATTTAAATTATTTTGCACATTTAAATTAGGATTATTGTTAACCGGGTAAAACATTATTTCCTGCAAGAAAGATTTGATTAGGGTTGTCTATTATGGTACTATTAATATTAACTCCCTCTAGCATATTATTATTACACCCCCCCCCCCCCCCCCCCCCACCCGTATGGTCACACCAGTCTTGGGTCTGTTGTCCGGTATTTGTAAGTAGGGTATTAACAAAGGTTTCCATTACCTGTGGTACTTCTAGCTCCTCGCACTCTTTACGCTCGTTCATCTCCCTTTCAATTCTCTGAGCCTCCCACACCTTGCGCTTGTTTTCCACTCTCGCCTCCCGCTCCTCGCGCTCTTTATGCTCATTCATCTCTCTCTCTCCTCCTGCTCCCTATAGTTTCTCGCCACCCTCTCCGCCCTCTCTTTACACTCTCACGCTAATTCTCTCTCCCTCTCTAACAACACAGTTCCCTCATCTAACTGCCTTTCCAGTTCCTTTTGATCCAGTGCCACAATTTCTAGTTGACAAACCAGATCATCTCTAACACCCTTCTTGCTTTCGCGGAGGATGTAGCAGACTTATCGCGACGGACTCACGTCGCCTCTCTGTCCTACTAATTTTCCCCCGTTTACTGGGGTTGCTACTAACCGATGACACCGAATCCTCGGGGTTAACCTCGGATTCGCTGTCGTGCGGGTCCGCCCATCCCACTAACTTAAATCCCCTGGCATCCACTAAGTAAGGCCCTACGTACACTATGTCTGGTTCCATTACCTCGATCCGCCACAATTCAAACAGTTATGTGGCAACCGCCCTCGCTCTCTCACTCGCCAGTTCTCCCTGTCCAAAACGGACTAAGTAACGGAAATGTTTGTTAGACTCACCTAGCCTCTGGTATAGTTTAGGCTGGTCTACCTTTCTCCCCTCATTAGCGTCCTTTAGTAGCTTCTTTGTAGCATTGTATGCCCGTCGCAGCAATCACTCGTCCCGATGTCCTCCTCGTTGACTCTACTTTCCCTCCACGTCCGGCGTCGTACCGGTGACCCCACCGTCGCCGTTCCGGTGGGACGGCCATCGCCCTCGGCCTGTGGCTGGCCGGTGACTTTGGTACTCCAACCGCTGTCGTCATCTCGCATCGACTCGTCGTTGACTTTCCCTCCTCGTTGTTGTCGGCCGCCCTCCGCTTGGGTATTTGGATCGTCCCTCATTGGCAAATCCCGAGTGGCAGGCCGGTATCGTCTCATTGCGGCCTCTTGGATCGTTTGGTTGGTGTCGTCTGGGGTCCGCGGTGGCGTTCTTTCTCATTCCGATTCTCGGGGCGTCTGGTGTCCTTCAGTCATCTTTCTCGTTGTGGTCACAGCTGTCACAGTTGTCGGTAGTTTCTACTGTGACGGGATTGAGTTCAATGATCCCAACCGGGTTAGGTTGTACGTGTCACTTCGCTGCTGGGCTCCTGGACTATTATCTTTGGCCGAAGGCCATCGGGAAAATAACAGAGTTTGTGTTTCTCGTTGTTAATGTTCCAATGATAATAGCACAGTATGTATAACAAATAATAGTAGAGATTGCAATACAGAATGATGACAGCAGTGCAGTATATGAAATGACAGTCGAAACTATTGCCGGTCCCTAACTGTGTGATTAATGAACTGACCGGTAAATCAGTAATCAGGATAACTATATGATTGATACACATCTATTGATTTCACCTCTATCCTACTGTGGCCTTTGCTACCTAATGGATGCTCCATATCTTTCCCCACGTGCTCCCCTGCACGCTATTGGCTTATATACCAATTGTCACTTTGGCACTCCCTGTACCCCAGGTGTTACCCCCTGATGCTAGCCTCGACTAGCTGGGTTCTCCCTCTGAGGTGGTTTGACCTCTCACCTCTCTCTGTGGCTTTAGGGCCTGTGTTGCCCCCCCCCCCCCCCCCCCCCGAGTTGGTTATGAGGCGAGATTAATTATTGGTAATCTCGCATCGCCAACTATATTGGTAAAATGCCACTGGTCCCATTTTCGGGTGGGTAATGTAAGGGAATTGAATCCGCTTACAATATACTGGAGAAGATTAAATCGCTAGAAAAGCAACAGTCAGACTCCCAATTAGAAGAACACCGTAGAGATCTTGACCAAGGAAGTTAGTTGTTATACATCCTCCGATGAGTTCAATAAATCATCGGATAAATCTCGAACCTCTAGAAGTGGAAGACGCTTGGAACGGGCTGAACGTCATTGTCTTCCAGAACTGCTGCCTCAATATCATGCTGATTCCGTTAAAAACACTAACAATCTTAGAACTAACTCTCACAGTGATTTCTTCAGACCAATAAACACCCCCCTCACGGTTCCAAACATTGTTCCCCGTATATTAATAAATCCCGCTAAGCCGAATGTAACATCTGTGGCTATGGTAACCCAAACCAAAATTACACCCATTGGTATTTCGACAACTACAGTAGAAAGTAATCAGGCAGATAGTTTACAGCCTAAAACTTCTACAGTATATAGGGATAGAATAGTTACGCCTACAGTACGCCCAAAACAGGCGCGACCAATCCCAATATTGGCTGATAGAATGTCCAGCACTACCTACGCCCACCCATTGAACACTCATACCCTGGGCCCAAGCCTGTCCCCCACCACAGACTCCTGTGAAGGACATTATGCCGCCTCCAGGCCGGTCGTGTCCGGATAAGTGGAGTCGGTGAGGGATAGCGGGCCCACCAGGTTAATGAACAAAGTCACCCGGGCGAATGAGGATTCCCTTTATAGGGAGAGATTGAATGTATCCTCATCAAATCTGCAAGCCATGCAGGAGGCAGTAAATAATAAAATGAAACAATTAAATAATATCGATTTTGAATTAAATCGATTAAATAAACAACGAGAGATAGTGAGTGGACAAAATCAGCGAGCATTAGAAAAGCAGCAAGAGCAGCAGCAACAGCAGCAGCAACAACTACAGAAACATTTAAAGCAACTACACAATGAAGCCACCAACAACGAGCAATCACGGATTATACAACGCCGACATTTGCAGGAGTTGCAGGGTGAATCTGTGCAAGCCACCAAGGTTCTGGAGGAGCTGCACCAAAAAACCTCGAACAACGCTGGTGTCATCCGAAACGTGGACTCTCCTGAGTATCAGATCTTAAACAAAAGAGAGCCTCTAATATAAACGGCATTGAAGCTGAAAATATATCACACGCCCTCCTATCTCACCCAATGTTAGAAACCCTGAGTACAACACGGGTACACAAAATGACACAAAATAATAATAACTATTATAGACCCCCACAGACTAATGTAGGTCCCTGTGATAACTCTACATTTAATACTATGTTTAATACTACTATAGCTCAGGATAGTTTAACCAGCCAATTAGCACGTACTGAAGCGCGTCAGGCAGTTAAGGTAGGTGAAATTATTAAGTTTGATGGAAATGAGTTAAATGGCTTCCATTTAGAGAATATGTAAAAGACAGTATATTTAGTTCACCATTACCTAATAGTGAGAAATTGCGTTTTTTAATAGACTGTTTGGAAAGCTATCCGAAGAAATTAGCACAAAGATATATCGGGCATCCCCAGGGATTAGAAGAGCTATGGAAGCTGTTACATGATAGATACGGAGATGAAGCTTCAATAGCCCAATATCTATATCAGAAGTTGGTCAATTGTAAACATGTAATCACAACAAAAATGATTGAGTTTGTTGACGAGATTAAGGAAATTGAGATTAGTAGAGTAGATTGGTTGGATAAACATGAATAATATGAATGAGATTATTACCCCGGTCATAGTTGGCATGATTTCCACAGCCCTACCTAAGGGTAGTGTATCCACACGATGGGACCGCAACGTACTAAACGCTAAACTTTGTGGTAAACCAGCTCTAAGCATGAAGGATTTCCTGGATTACCTCAATTATGAATCCTCACTGCTGATGATTACCCAGTGTCGCGAGCGCAACGCTGGGTAGCATCCCGGAACTCGATAAAACCTCTTCAACTAAACGTCGGGAATGAGTTTACCAAACTGATCTATCTATGTGTGAAGATGAATCAGAAGAAAGTGAAAGTTCCTATCACATCTCAGACAACCCGAAACACATAACACAACAGCGAAAGGACCCGAGATCTCCATCACCTAGACACAAGGGTCAGTCTGATAGACCTTCTCGCGACCGAGCTCCCATTCAAACTGTGAAAACACAACAAATACATACATAATATAGTAACCTATAATTCTGGAAGCTAGGCACATAGTAAAAACCATGTGGGACCAGAATCTTACATGGGATGAACCCCTTTCAGGTGGCTTGTTAACAAACTGGTCCAGGTGGGAAAATGCCTTACCCGACGTTGAAAACTTTCGGGTACCTCGAGCATACTTTCGAAATGCTCTGCCATCACATACATATCAGTTGCATGTGTTTGGTGAGAGCAAGTGACAACGGTATTGGTATCATAGCTTATTATAGAGCTACAACACCCCAAGACACTCGGGTGTCCTTTGTTGCGTCCAAATCCCTCATTAAGGGCAAGAACTTAACTGTCCCAAGGGCGGAATTAAAAGCCGCCCTATTCGCAACAATTGTCACCAAAAATATTCTTGAATTCTTGAATATTCATGAAACTGATTTTAAAATCACTAGGACGGTTTTATGGACAGACGCAGCCATAGTGCTGGAGTATTTAACTAATACTGTTTGTGGATTCAGTGTGTATATCACAAACAGAGTGTCCATGATCCTCAATCGCACCAAACTAGAACAATGGAGGTACATCCCTGGACCCCAAAATCCCACAGACATACCTTCTTGAGGTGCGACCCCCAATGACTTAATAAATTCGAAGTGTTGGTTAAATGGACCCGATTTCCTTTCCCAACCAGAGGATCAATGGCCTGCCCATATCACCCCAGAGGAAATGAGATAGGTTAAGGGTTTGGAAATCGTAAAACATAAAAATAGACCATCCAAGTCCAAGCTATTCAGACCCCTTGATATAGCAACCAACAATTACATAAACAAATTAGACAGCCAAAATTCAGATCCTCTCCTGAGTATTCAACCCAGGGATGAAGCTGTCCCAGACAACCCTAAGATATTCCCCAATCAATCCGACTTACCTAATGTTGATGTAGGTCAATCCCCACTAATAGTCCGAGCCATGAACCGCTATAGCTCGTGGGACAAAATATGTATGTAAGGCTATAACTATTCTGAAACAACTATTCCACTATAGGTATAATACTAATAATGTACTTGTAGTAGGCTTATCACCACATGAAGTTGATAAATCCAACCTACAATTATTGAGACTTTTGCAGAAGCTTGAGAAACCTGAGAAATATAATCAGCTTATTTTGACTCACCCTTTGACTCCATTGTCGGATAAATTCTCGAGTATCATGATAAATGGGTTAATTCGAGTTGGAGGCCGTCTCACCAACGCTCCTATCTCCAGGGATACCATGTTTCCGATATTGATATTCGATCACGAGATTCAAACCAAGTTGATACAGGACGTTCATTACTGACTCTATCACACCGGGAGAGAACACATATTGAGCGAGATCAGGACGTGTTATACTTAGTCCACCCTTAACCCTCTTAACATCCACCCTCTTAGCCAAATACTGCGGAACTGTATACCTTGTAAGAGGATCTATAGTAAGCCGATGACGCAATTGGAAGCAGCACTCCCGATGGAAAGAGTTGATTGCTACCAACCCCTGTTTACACACACAGGCGTGGATCTCTTTGGACCTTTTGAAGTCAAGCATGCCCGCTCGATAGTAAAACAGTGGTGTGTGATCTTTGTCTGCATGACCTTTTGAGCAGTCTATCTCGATATGGTCAACGACATGTCGATGAAAAGTTTCATCCTTTGCCTCCGGAGACAGATCGGCAGGTTCGGAACCAGCCGCACTATGAGGTCCGACCAGGGGACTAATTTCGTGGGCACCAACAACAAAATTTCCAAATTCATCACGGATTGGAACAATCACCAGCTCAAAGAACACCGTAAAGTGTCGGCATCTACATGGACATTTAATGCCGCCGATGCGCCCTGGTGAGGCGGAAGTTGGGAATGGTTAATAAAAAGTACAAAGGTCATGTTCCATCACATCATCCCATATTAAGCTTATTTGACTGATGAATTACTCACAACTCTTCTGGAGGAGATATCAAGTTGCTTGAACAATAGACCCCTGCTCCCCATCTCGTCAAGTCCACAAGCGATGGAACTCCTCACACCGTCCCATTTCTTACTAAGAAAACCAGTGACCATGCTGCCCAAATCCGATCCACAGGATGGTGATGAACTATTGAGACATACTTGGCAAATGACGCAACTACTATCTTTGCAATTCGCTACACACTTCGAAAGATACTATTTACCCTCAGTCCAACTCAGGACCAAATGGTTTTCCAAAAAGGAAAATATATCCGTTGGCGACATAGTACTCCTAGTGGATCAAGACCAACCTAGAAAAAACTAGGAAATGGGCCATATAACAGAAATTCATACGTGAAACGATGACTTAGTATGCTCAGTCAAACTGGCTATTTGGAGAGCTAAACCCAAACCCAAGGAACACTATTTCAATTGACAAATCGGATGCCGTTGTTTACTAGAACTGGCAACGGAACATTCCGGTAACTATGGGCAACAAAGGGTTAGGCCAAGCAAGCAGTCTGACCTACAAACTAGAGTAACATCTTGTATTGAGGTTATGATTGAGTATGTAATTATTTATTAGCCATTTAAAAACGTAGGTATTAGTATTAGACTATGGTGTACAACGTAGCAATAAAACCTACTTATGTCAATTATACATTATATATTCTGGCCGCATATACAGCCAAATATTACAACCAAATTTAATATTGCTATAAATGTCCAAATAACTATTACAGTAGATACTAGTGTGAAATAAGTGTGAAAGTTGAGCATTCTAATCTCTATTTACCAACATGTCACGGAATAATTGGTTAAATAACAACGAAACAATGTATTTCCCTGGAAACTTACATATAGATGGATAGGTATATGGATATTCATGGATAGAACTTACATAACTGTGAATGCAACCGCTGAGTACAGCTTGCATTGCAGAAGCAAAACTGTTATCATGGATATACAAAAGCGTCTTTGAACCGTATTTGATATTAAATTACATTAAAGCATACAAATAACCACCAAATTAAGCTAAATAGTATGGAAAACCGACAAATAGTATGAGTTTTAAGGTGTATGCAATTGTCCAACCCTTCACAGATGCGAGGATTATAGCAGACCATTATGGCTCCGGGCCAGTCCCCCGTCTCCCTGGCTTGATGAGAGTTTAACATATAGCCACGATATTTCGGTACCGCTGATAGTTGCAAACTCGATTCTTGCCACTAGGGATCGACCAGGGACTGCGTCGCGGCGTGTCTCGGCACCTTTTGGGGAGGTGACACCCACCTACCCCCTATATATATCTGTTTAATCTCGCATATGTCTCGATACATGAAGACACCCCCTTCCGAAGACCGAGAAGAAAGAAGAACCAACCTGTCGAAATGTAAAAAGACACTAAAGATTGCTACAATGAACACACGCACGCTGAAAGCACATACCAAACAGGGTGACATGGTCGCTCTGGCAATGGAATATAACATCGCATCATCTGCATCCAAGAACATCGGATTTGTCATGAAGACACTGCCATGAAGTACAATGACATTTGAAATGGATGGACGTTAGGAACAAGCTCAGCAGTAAGAAACTCAGCCAATGCATCAATTGGTGGAGTAGGAATTCTGCTAAGCCCATTTGCACTTAAGACCCTAAACAACATCGAATCTATAAATTCCAGGGTTATGATCGCAACATTTGATGGGAATCCCAATGCAACAGTTATATGTTGCTACAGTCTAACCAATGCCTCAGAGCTAGAACAAGCAGTCAAGTTTTATGAAGAACTGACTGGACTTATAAAGGACATTCCGAAACACAATGTTAAAGTCATTGCTGGTGACCTGAATGCCCAAATTGGCCCAGAAGACATCAAGGGTTACACCTATAACACCAGTTCTAACAGAAATGGGTACTTACTTTTAGACCTAATGGAAGAATGTGAATTGATACCAACAAACAACACATTCGAAAAGAGTAAGGGAAAGCTATTGACCTTTCAATACCCTAATGGAACCAAAGCACAACTGGATTACATCTTCATAAACAAAAAGTGGAGATACAGCATGATCAACTGCGAGGCATACAGCTCGTTCAACCTAATTGGTTCGGACCACAGAACTGTGACTGCAGAGATCAGACTCAGTTTGAGAGCCAGCAAACCCAGGACAAGCAAGCAAATCAAATATGACTGGGAAAAACTCAGAACTGACAATGCTGTAAAGGATGCTTATACAGTAGAAGTTCAAAACCGCTTTGAAGCACTTCAGTCAATGGATGAAGACCAATCCACCAATTCAATATACCAGAATATAATAACAGCCCACAAGGAATCAGCTAAGAGGCATATCCCCCAGAAACCCAAACGAAAACAATATGTGCCATGGCAAAACTCTGAGGTTACTTGTAAGAGAGAAGATCTTAAGATAGCCTACAAAGTTAAAACCGAACAACCAACAACCGAAAACATTAACAAGGTTGAGAAAGCTAAGGACGATCTTAAATTGGCCTACAACATCAGCCAGGAAAAGTACATACAGGATAAAACTGAAGCAATTACAACTGCTCACATACAGCAACAATCAAGACTTACATGGCAAACTGTAAATGAGGTATCTGGTCGGAAAAGTTGTGCAAAGGGGCGCCTCAAAGACGATAGTCCCGAAGAACATGTTGGGAAGTGGAAAAATCACTTCAGCAACTTGCTTGGGCAGCCACCAAACATCGAGGTCAACCCTACAAGGAAAATATATGACAAGACACTACCTATAGAAACAGGGGACTTCACAACTGTCGAACTCCAAAGAAGCATTAAAAGCATGTCCAATAATAAAGCGAGTGGATTAGATGAAATCCCAGCGGAGGTATGGAAAACCGGAGTGCTAAACAGACCATTATTGAATGTTTGCAACCGGATGTTAAAAGGGGAAAAGCCACCACCAATTTGGACTAAAGGTCAACTAAAGCCTCTCCCCAAGAAAGGAGACCTTGGCATACCAACAAACTATCGTGGGATCTGTCTGCTTGTGGTAGCTGCCAAAATATACAATAAAATGATTCTATATAGGATTAGGCCTCACATAGAGAAACTACTGCGTAAGAGCCAAAACGGATTTCGACCAAGTAGATCAACAATAGCTCAGATACTTGCACTACGGAGACTGATTGAAGGAATTAAGTCAAAGAATCTCCCCGCTGTCATGACTTTTGTGGATTTCAAGAAGGCATTCGACTCCATCCATAGAGGTAAAATGCTTGAAATCCTAAGAGCTTATGGAATACCAGAAGTAATTGTTGCTGGCATTGGATTGTTATATTGTGACACAGAAGCGCAGGTACTCTCACCAGATGGTGAAACTGAGTTTTTCTCAATCCTGGCTGGCGTACTGCAAGGTGACACATTAGCACCATTACTATTTGTAATTGTGCTGGATTACGCAATGAGGACGGCCACAAAGGGTGAAGACCTGGGATTCACACTTCAAGAACGCAGAAGTAGTAGATATCCAGCAACTACAGTCACAGACACCGACTTTGCGGATGACATCGCCCTGCTCTCTAATACCCTAGCAGATGCACAGCTTCTACTAAATAAAGTGGAGAGGGCTGCTAAGGAGGTTGGATTGCATATAAATGCTACAAAGACCGAATTCATGACCTTTAATGTTGATGGAAACTTGACAACCATTGATAATAATCAACTAAGGAAGGTCGATGACTTCCAGTACCTTGGATCAAGGATAGAGAGTAGCAAAAAGGACATAGAAGTTAAGAAAGCAAAGGCTTGGGTAGCTCTATCAAAAATAGATACCATCTGGAAATCAGATCTCTCCAGGCACCTGAAGACTAAGTTCTTTCGTGCCACAGTGGAAAGTGTATTTTTATATGGGGGTGAGACCTGGACACTGACTAAATCACTTGAACAACGATTTGATGGTTGCTACACAAGACTACTAAGGGCAGCCCTAAATATCAGTTGGAGACAACACATAACAAACACCGAGCTTTATGGTACAATACCACCTGTATCAAGCACCCTCCGTGAACGCAGATTAAGATTCAGTGGGCACTGCTGGCGAAGTAAAGACGAGGTCATACCAGATCTACTTTTCTGGCAACCAACTCATGGAAAGCGTAGTCGTGGACGACCAGCCATAACATATATAGATCAACTTGAAAGGGATACTGAACTTAGGAGAAACGAAATTGCGACAACTATGGAGAATCGGGAAGCCTGGAAGGATCTCATTTCCACTGTCTGAGTTCGCTTGACCTAGTAGTAGTAGTAGTATGTCTCGATACATGAAGACACCCCCTCCGTTAAACGACGTTCTCGGGAACAGCATGCGGAGATGATGGATACGATGATGGCTGATTTCACCGGCGAATCCACTGAGCTCGCTCAGAGCATGGCACCGCGTATGAATCCTTCAGAGAGTTATATCGAACCGCCGATGAACCCTGAACAGCGCAACATCGAACAACAATACCGTAAGTTTATTCTCAAATATACCAAGTGCGATGGAAGTTATAACAGCTTCCTTACCACTGGTCAACCCATGGACTTGAGGGACATCGATGACTAGCATGTCGATTGGGAAATGAAGATGTTCAAACTACACGTCAAATGGCAACGTAGTAAAGAGACCCGAACACAACATGATTATCAAATTCGTGTTGACATCGCGGCTGATGACGCCGAGAACCCTTCTCATCTCTCCCGCTTCGAGGACTATGTCACCTTTCTTCGTGAAATGTATTTAAAAGTCGCAAGTCAACAGGATCTACAAACTCTGTACCCCAAGGGCGTTCATCCTAACCCGGCAAAGGAGATCAAACGACTCTATCATACCATGATGTATCTCACCGAGGGTCGTCCGCTCCTGGTCCTTCCTGATGCCTTCCACGACATGGAGGAGTATAGTAAGTCAGGTATAAAGTCTCCACCCCCAAATAAAACTGATTCCCGACTCTGGTACTTATGCGGTCAATGTCCTCATCCAAACCAACAGGTCTCCACTACACCAGCGAATCACCCCCGTAGGCAATGCTCTCACCACAGCTTCGTCAAGTATACGTATGGAGGGTTTGAAGATAATCGCTTCAAAGTCATTGAGAGATGGTTGCGCAACTTACAGAGGGTGAGTAAACCCATGATTCGCGTCCCTGAGTTTTCCCCGTGCCCGATGCTCCCTATGGTGAAACCCATGACGTTATCTCCGACAGACCCCCGCTTCTCCGAATCCATATACCTATACATCAGAGACCTCGTTATGGGGGAACAGATAGCTTCCGTTACCAAGAGGAAGAGCCAACTCCTCTATGGTTGGTATCGGTCGTGAAACCTTACTACAGCGCGAAGAATCTATGTGGACTTCTCCTCTCACTTTCTCCACAATCTCCACGGTTAATCGTAACTACTTGGTTACAGAGTTCCTTAACGCCCTTCGAAACACCATCGGCGTAGATGACCCCATCAAACTCTCTGGTAAACTCGATGTTGTTTGTCGGATGAGATTACCGGAATTCGAATCTAAATGATCCACCTATGGGCCCAGGAACGTGGTTTCTTCCACATTGTTTACGAAAGGATAGGTAATGGAATGCATAGAGCTGAACGTACTGGCATCGGGCACATTTCATTCCATGAACTCGGATGGGATTTCAAGGAAGGTTGGTGGTATAACCGTTATTTACACCTATATGATGATAATTATTCCCATTATTATTTCAATGGCCCTTTGACCGCTCCCGGTGCTGTTTATTCCAATATTAGTGTCCCTCTTCGGCCTTCTCTCACCATTTACATGATATACGAGAACTCTGCCGTATCAGGTTGGTTGGCCAATACTTGTAGTAGTACTTTGTTTATCCCACCCATTACTTCTCAGCACTCAGCTTGCCAAGGTTAATCGTGAAGGGAAATTCCAAAGTTTCAAATGTTTTCGAAGGTTCTTATTCCCCTTCTTCGGTATTGATGGTCAGTTCCGTGACCCAACTCTAAAGGGACAGGTAAATAAGTATTTGTCTGCCTTTGAAGACTTGAACAGAAAGGGTTTGGCTATATTCTATTCATGGATGTGTGTGTCCAAAACTTGCACTCCACTGTTCTGGAGCGTCCCATCCTCAAGTCTGGCTATTCAGTTTCCATTGTACAAACATCAGATAAACAGCTGGCTTCCTATTTAAACGTCTCTGTGGTCTACAATGTCTTAGAATCCAAATCCATCCATCCCACTTCCGATTTAGATGACGATGGTGAGTTTGTTATACCGTGGCACCTTGGACCGCAGCCCTTAACAAGATTTACCTTTCATTCTGCCGTATCGTCGGAAGCGCTGAATCCAATGCGGATCCCATGCTCATAAAACTCCACCTACTGGTGAGATTTGTCAGACATACTCTCAATGCTCTGATCTACCGCTTCATTGTCCATATTGTAGACTATTCAATGATCATACTTTCTTTAATTGCCCACAATTTTCGGAACAATGTGATAAGGTTTATTAAAAGGACACTACCCAACCTCCTACCCTTTCGACTTGACACAAAGGGATGATGAAACATCCTTTCTGAAGTATATCAAATTATGGGCACATTCCGCGGATTTACACCAAATCACGCACATTCATTATGAATCTTCCCGCTCCTACTGCGGAGTCTTTGCCTTCAACCCCTACGCCTTTGCGATTGAAGCGCAATGCTCTAACCTTCCCGACTACCAGTTATTACTGATGGTTTCGGAGCTCACCCATGTTCAATATGTGCGCACATTCCTTCGTCGCATGAACCCCGGTGATTTAACCACCTATATAACCTTATTGACTTTATTCGTAAGGACCCAAACCTCGGTTACAAGTTCGTCTCCGCTAATCCAGAGTTACTACAAACTTCGGACCGCATTACGTACCTCCGTCATACTTCACATCTTGCGGAAGAGACAGTCAAACCTTTAAAGTATGTTGCGGGCTGAGGAGGTGTCATGACTTTATCACAGACCCTTAAAGGACTGGTTACCATCGCCATCCTCAAGAAAGTAGTGCAATCCACATTACCCGCTTCCGCTAAATCTTCACCGGCTAAAATACTCCGAAAGGGTGTGAAGTTATTACATCATTCCGTTCCCGTGACAACCACGATTATCGAACCTTAACCGGGAACATCCACTGGTGGACCGACCGTATGGACGCACGCCCCACTGACTCTTTGAAAATTCATCCTTCCGCCGCTGAGGGGCTACAAGTACAAAATTCCCCGCCTTCGTCGCCAAGTAATGGTTCTCCACCAACGAAACGCCGCAAGCGACCCCCTAAAAAGAAAAAGACCCAGAAATAAACATTGATTTTTCTGGTTATTTTTATTACCACTACTTTACTTTATATGACTCATATCTCTACTTTATATTATATGTAAAATAAGTAAGTGGTGTCTCCCCAATAATTCATTTAGCTTAAATTTGTTCACGAGCTGAAATATTTTATATATGCATTATATATACTCTTTAGCACTACAGTTTGCTTATTTAGAAGTAATAGATATCCAATAATTCACTTGATTTAATTTTGTTCACAAGTTGAGATATTTTATATGCTGGATACGTATGTTCTATGTAATTTGAATTTGATGTTGTTAATTGAATTACTTGCATACTAGACATCCTTCTGTGTATAATTTGAACTCATCCCTTCATTTTTACCACCGTATTAGCTAAATGAATGGAAGCCGTGTTAATGCAAGTGTGAACTTGGCCATTTTAGATTACTTATTGTACTAATTGAAGCTCAAAACACCATTTTTATTGATAAAGTTGGTTGCGTTATAATATCGGTTATTTTTCAGTCGATTTACACATTACTAAAGGTTTGACGCCATCTTGTGCCATTATCCACATATCCAACTTGTAATAATACCCCATTGGCTGTGTTGCTCTATTATGGTTAATCTGTTATATAAGCACGATTGGTTGAGTGCCTTACTCACTCTGAGCATGTCGTTTCTGCTGTTGAGTTACATCGCACATGCAGAACTTTAATTACTGGTCAGATCTTTGATGACTGGTGATTATTATATGTCTAAGTCTAATTTCTGAAACCTATATTCGTTGTTAATAATTGAATTATATTTACTTATTATTATATTTGATATTCTACTGGTAAACTCAATTTGTTATGGTTATTTGCTTAATATATCGCCGATATTACGGAATAAAGAAAGTTTTACACGCGCCACAACCAGGTAGGTCGCTATGACTAAGCGTTAGTGAAAATCTGGACAATTGCACTAGTCTTATGTGTGCCATCGTACCTCTGACTTAATAAATAATTAATATATGGCGATATTTCAGACCATTATTGTAAGCAAAGCTCTTATTATTAAATATATCACGATTGAGAGTTGTCACAAATTGAATACTGTAGCGATATCAATATAATTAGACCAAAGACTTGTTACAATACGTTTCCTCTAAAGGGAAACACCCTTACAATTCCTTACATAATTAATTTGTCAGCCATTTGTTCGTTATACTGTGTTGCCACACCCTTTCGGTACTGTATATCAGTTAAATATAATAGACGATCAAATGCCATATTAGACTAAGCCAAACATAGAGCAAGTCAATACATCCTGGGAGAAAGGGGAAACAAAGAGATACACTTGAGCGGCCTTCGTTGAACTACTTCAAAGTTGAGCAAACGTTGAACTAACTCAAAACTTGGTACATGACCCGTATCTACATGGTGAGCTGCTAGATCCGATGCTTTGTACCATTCGTATCTTACATCACTGTCATGTTTCGTTATACGGATATCCATACTGTATTTAGTTTCACCTATATATGTTAGCCCACATTCGCATGGGATCCTATATAATACGCCCCTATGATCAGTCACCGGTTATGTCCTTTTAGCAGAAAAGATGCCAACTTATGTCCCGGTACAAAGTAAGTTTCCACCCCATAGAGAGCACAGAGTTTTTCCAAACTTTCAGTAAGGCACACTTCATATGGTAAACCAAGTCTTATGTTAATTTTGTCCTTGGGCGGTACAGGTTTAGGTTGGTCGAATCGTCTATTGATACGTATCTTTGTACTATAAATAATTCTATTCGGATAACCATTATTAGCTAATGTGTTAGCCAGTTTACTTTACAGTGCGATTTCGTGCTTCTACAGTAGAACAAATACGAGTGGATCTAAAAAATAATGCACTGCATACGCTTTGTTTCACCCATGGGTGGTGGTTGGATGAAAAGTTTAAGTACCTATTGGAGTGGGTTGATTTTTTTATAAACGCCAGTCGAGAATTTACCCTCAACTAAACCAATTAGTACGTCCAAAAAGGTAACTGTCCATTAACATTTTGGTAATCAACTGTAAATTTAATATCCTGATGTAACGAATTTAAATTATCTAATATGGCTTCAACCTGGATAGCGTCTACACAGCGTTGACAACTGCAAACAGGTTATGTCGATTTTATGTAAGCTCTTCTAACCCAACAAATGAGCTATCAATACTGGTTACGTACATTGTTCGAGTATATGCTCCCATGTGGTTTCTTATAAAAAGGAATAATCTTCTTCAAGATGGTCCCAGTAACTTATTTCATCTGATTCGTTGGTCTCTTTACCTGGATGAAGAATATCGACACATTGTCGACTCTGTAATACAGCATAATGGATTTTTTGCCCATCCTGAAAATGTATTACTTGCTATGATCAAGGATAAAAACAAGCATATTCGTGAGCTATCTGTTCGTCGAGTGATTAAAGCCAGGGACTCTAAAAGAGTTAATTCGGTTTATCATACAGTTTTGCATAAGGCCATTAAAAAAAACCCTAAACTTGGAGCTAAGAAGTTGCTAAACCTAAGAAAACACCATAAACCTAAGTCAAACAGTAATGTGAGAAAATTTATTGTCCCTCAAATTAACATTCAGGCCCCAAACTATTACGAACTTTTAGATTGGACTCGAAGTGACTTAAAACTTACATCTCCACCAATTCTGAAAGAAATTTCAAATAACGACCTCAACAAATTTGTAGATTTAACGGCAACCATTCAGTTTAACTACCCATGTCATACTCAGACAGTTGAGCGGATGATTCGAGTTGTAACTCAGGTTTCCCGAGAAGTTGTTGGAGCGCATTCTCGAAATAGCTTGATCCACTCACGTTTATCTGGCCGAGCGCAGCGACCTAGCTTGTACTAAACTTGTACCTAACTTTGTACTTTAGTCAGTGAATAGTTATAATAGTGTCAATTGCCCTATTATTATAGTTTTGGTTATAGTTATGGTATATAGTTAAATTCCTAATGATATAACTAAATGGTTTGAGTAATTTTTGCAATTATGTGTCAAAAAATGTTGTTATTAAAAAATAACTTTAGTAATAATGTCGCAGCTATGATTTTGACACTTGCTATCCCAACTAAATCGACGATTGCGTTTCAAATAAGCCCAACCATGACCTCCTAGAGGTGGTAGAAGTGGAGATAGCAAGGTTTAACGTTAATTTTTCACTTGCGGCAGGCCATTTTTGGACATACATTTTTTTGGTCCCAGGGTCACATGTTCCACTTATTATTTTTAGTTAAAATTTTGTCGACGTGCTATGGACATCCAACCTCACCCTTTGGCAAAGTTCCTAATGAATTTGCCAACTTTTCATTTTTATGACACACCCTATTTCACAACCAGGTAGCTCTTCGTGGACTCGGGTTTGTAGCCAACTCGGGGTCCATGGTGGCACAGCTCCTCCCACCATTCCCACACTCCAGCGATGGACCCCGCTGATGAGGCGTCAACCGCGTACCAGCACTGCTTTTGCCAGCAGGTGGTACTTCCGGGTGCCAGATCGAGGGTGGTGGGTCTCTGGGTGGCGGGTCTCTCGGTGGCGGGTCTCTGGGTGGCGGGTCTCTGGGTTGCGGGTTGCAGGGTGGCGGGACGCAGGGTGGTGGGTCGCAGAGTGGCGGGTCGCCGGGTAGGGGGTCCCCGGATGGATGGTTTCTGGGTGGCGGATCGCAGGGTGGCGGGTCTCTGTGTGGCGGGTCGCCGGGTGGCTATTTATACTGTAATTACGTCTTATATTAAATAGTTCTGTACATTACATCTTTATCATTGAGTCGGACATTGTCACGCTCTCGGTAAAGTTGTACATGTACATAGTGTAATTACGTTTTATATTGGTTTTAGGTTAGCGTAGTGTAACATTGTATTTGTAACCAAGTAACATAAAGGACCCCCTTGGAAATAAGCTGCAAAGCTTTAGGGGTAATCCTATATGTTATGTTGGACAATACCTTTATACCGGTACATTGTTTGGTGTATTTGTTATTGTTTTTACATAATGTATAAATAAATCTATCTATGAGAGGTTGTTCCAAAGGACTCGTGAACTCCACCATAGGAGTTCCCATTCCGACCATCCTATCCGTCGTGGCGGAGAAGAGAGGTTGTTCCAATGTACTCGCGTAACACACCATATGAGCTCCCCTTCTGACCATCTTATCCGTCGTGGCGGAGTTGAGAGGTTGAATTAGGAGATAGATTAATAATAAATATAGAGATAAAGAGAGATCAATATTTTTAATTGCTGAATTACTCCGTTTATTCATTATTATCAACTATAATACATTAACTACAGTACACCACACCACTACTGTAGTGTATATAGAGTACAGATACATTCATTATTCAGTATACTGTAATGTATACCTGGTAATATACCGAATATACACCATGTCCTGGAATATAGTGTCGTTATTCGGAATAACGACCCCCCCCCCCCAAAAAAATTTTCCAAAAAATCTTAATGAGATTGCATGAAATTTGAAATAAAGGTAGTTCACTACTGAGTGGGTGAGTCAGTTGCTCGATGTTGCTAATTGTTGCTCGTTGTTGCTCATTGTTGCTCACTGTTGCTCATTGTGTATTTTAATACCTACCCCCGCAACATCAGCTTGCGTGTTGCCATTATCTGCTGGTATGTGCTGGGCCACTTGCTGGTCAACAACCAGTAAAAGGCCATATGTGGTCCAGGTATCAACCGAGATGTACATTTATTATATGGTCTGGCAGAAAGTAAAGCAACACCATTCCAGGGAAGCTAAACTTTTAATAGCATGCCATCTCACGAAAGTGGCATTGTAATGTATACTTTTACTTGTATTGATGATATAATAATGTATTCATTCTCCAGTCAACACTGATATTCCTGCAATAAAAAAATATTTTTGCCAAAACACAACTTTTTGGCCAAATCGCGACTGTTGCCAAAATAAAATGACAGTTTCTGAATCTCAAAGAACACCCTTCCACCAATTCTACCTGTTTGAATTAACTTCATTACTGGACACCGTTATAAGATTCGAGTGAGGTTCGATTTCACAATTCACTTGATTATATGGATGATAATGCTACATATATAATGTGATGGGATCCGAGTTGGCAAACAGAATCCTGATGGGTATTTGTGTCGTGTGATAATACGTGTTGCCGCATCCGCTCTATCGTCGTGAGGGGCTGAAAGGCCGGCCGTAGGCTGGTATAATAATATAAGAGTTTGTTTATCGTTATTGCTAATGTCTGATATGTAAGTACAGCATAATCAGTATAATCAGTATAGAACAATGATGGCAGTAACGATGACGGTTTAAACCGTTTGACTTCTACACTTACTAATAGCCAACTTAATGTAATTAATCTCGAGTAATGGTTATTATATACTTATTGCTTAGAAAGGTTACACCTCCACCTATGCTTGACCTACCAATAGATGGGCACTAATTGATGGTGTGCTGCCCAACCATTGGTTGGTTTACCCTTTGGCCACTCCCTATCTCCTCTGGCCCTATGCTGGCTTCCCCCTGAGATATGTTGCATCTATCTCCAACTGGTACTAACTATATTGACCTGTTCCCTTCTGGTATGCAATATTATGTTGTATAATATTGCATACTTAATCGTAATTCGTAAATCACGATTCCCCATTTTCTCACTGGGTGGTGTACAGCGGATTGGATTCGGTAACACTCCCCCCCCCCCCATGCTATCTTCACAGTGAGAAGATAGCATCAACCAAATAGTGCGCTCCATTCCGCTGGAATCCAATCTAATATTGGATGTGGGGTGGAATACTCTTTTCTGGGGCCAGTTTTCCAGACTGGCCCCTCTGGGTCTGGTCTCACTACCCACCCTTGGTACATCTGCGAGCTAAGTTGTACCAAGGCATCTGGCATCTCTATTTAGACGATCGCCCTTCTTCCTCACTCAATCTTTTAACCCGGACACCATCGTCCGATCTCCTCACCTCCTCCTCACCTCATTAGTCCCATAGGACTCATCCTCCACTCTGATCGCTCCCCACATTTCCAAATTTCGCGCCCTTCATTCTTCCTTAAACCCTCATCTCTCATCACATCATCATGCTCCTTTACTCAACCCCTTTTACTCTCACTCTCACTCCTGTCGGACTCCCACAATCTTATTCGTGTGGCCACACTTGAGAAATGGGATCCATTTAATTTCTCGTCCTCCTGTTTCAGTCAATGAGTCCCCCGTCCCAGCAGCTAATTGGGAAAGGTTATATTGACTATAGTATATATATATATATATGGTGGTTATATATTATTACACTACGATTGGTTACTTTATATTCTTATTTATATTATTTACAATTAGGGCGGGAATATTTTATTTTACTCTACAATTTCAGCGCTGCCTTCTAAGCACTCTGAGGCTTTCTCGTCAGTAAATGATGTCAGCAAATAACATCTGGAGCGTCGGTCTAGAAATTTCATCCCATTCTTCCCAATCCATTGTAGCTCTTCTTTTCTATCATCGTCCGGGCTTGGACGCTTCTTATCATCCCTATTCTTAATCGCAGTCATGGCTTGACTGATGGATGGCTTTACTAATCCCTGTTGTTAGTTCCCTGAGTGCGGTTGTTACCATCTCTTGATAACGCTTTGCTGGTCGTCCCATCAAGTGTCCCTCCTACCATACCCCCGGTAGTGCCCCTCGGGACGTTTCTTATCTCGCAGGGTATTAGCTCTTACAATAAATCCTAAACTCCACTCAGTTGCTTAAAGTGTAATCTGTATAATAATCATAAGTCAGTATCGCGTAATAAATCTAACCGGTAAGCACGTCAAACACGTACAGTATATCGGGATTACACATACCCCCTGGTGGTGGGTGGGATGGGGGTTGCGAGTACACTTTGTAGTGAGTTTGGTAACGTGTTTTTTAATACAGTAGTATGCGATAGTTTTTAATAGTCGCTATTTGCATAGCGTTGGGGAGGTCTGATGGTTCTCCCAGATCGGGTGTGGGTAGGGGTACCATTAGGGGGCGCCACATGTGGGGTAGGTGCCGGTGGCTGTGCCTGAGCCAGTGCTGGGCGGCTGGCGACCTCGCTCCAGGTAGGTTTGGGGTCTGATGGTGGGTTGGGCTGTGGTGCTGTTGGTGGCTGTCTCTCGGTTGATGGTGTGGGGAGGCCGCTAGGTGGCGCTGTAAATTGCCGCGTGTGTAGGAAAACGCGGTTGCGCCTCAGGACACGGCCGCTTTCCTGTCGCACAAGGTAGTCATGGTTGGGCATGGCCTCGACTATGGTTCCGTGTCCGGTCCATCGCCTGTTGCGGGGGTCCTGTTTAAGGACGGGGTGTCCAGTTGGCAGCGGCTTCGTGTGGCAGTTGTAGTTCGCTAACAGTTTTTCACGTGTGGTTTCCGCAATTGCGTCGAGTTGGTGGAATGTCTTGCGCCACTTCTCATCTAAGGCGGTGAAGTAGACGGGGAGGGACTCATGGATATTGTGGCCGTAAAGTAGTTCGGCGGGTGAGCATCCGCCATAACGTGGAGTGTTTTGGAACGCCAGTATCCCGCGTGCTATCCCGACCGAATCGTGTATGGCACCATGGATTATCTTCTTCACGGCCTTCACGGCGGCCTCCGCTCGACCGTTGGTGCGGGGGAGGTGGAGGCTGGATGGTTCCAGGGTGACACCCCACTGCCGGAGAAACTTTTTCACCTCCTCGGAAATGAGTTGTGTTCCACCATCTGGGTGGAAGATGGTAGGCACCGCTGTGGCAAGGAACAGCTGGCGTAGGCAATTCACAATGGGGGTGGATGTTGTGTTCGCGTTCAATCGGAATAACGTCGGCCATCCGGTGAACTCGTCGGTGACCACGAAATAGTTGGTCTGGTCGACTTGGAGGAGGTCGGCATGGACTCATTGGAATGGGCGGGTTGCATCCGGGTTACGTTGGAGTGGTTCTGCCGCGTGGGACGGGAGGGTTGTCTGACATGATTGGCACCGCTCAACCATCTGTTTGACGTCGTGGGCGATAGAGGGCCACCAAACAGACCGGCTGGCTCGGTCCCGGGTCTTGTTGAGACCCTGGTGGAGGGTCTCCGGGTGCATCTCGACTGGGATGTAGAGCTGTGGTCCACGGATGATGATGCCGTCGAGAACCATCAGTTCAGAGCGGTGCGCGAAATAAGGCCGGATGAGGTCGTCCTCCACATTGTGTTTGGAGGTCGGCCAGCCCTCCCTTATTATGGATAACAGGGCCCGGTATACAGGGTCACGTTGGCCGACGTCCCTCACCTGTTGGAGACGGGCGTCTCGGGACTCAACTGACGGGATCTCGCCGCACGCGGTGTTAACGATAAACTCACGGTCGGCGTTGTCTTCGGCGGAGAGCAGGAGGTCGTCGGGCTGGGGGGTGTGGCGTGGTGCGCGGGAGAAGGCGTCTGCGATCAGGTGTTTAGACCCCTTCTGGTGTCTCGCTGTTAAGTTGTAGCGGGACAGCAGGGTTTTGAGTTTGAGGAGTCGGTCGTTACTCACCTGGTCCAGACGGCGGTCATTGAGGATAGGGATCAATGAATGGGCTGCATTCCGTGACTATCTCGAAGTGACACAACCCATCGAGAAAGTAACGACTCCCACAGCGCCGGTGGCGGCCCAGTAACGGGAGGTTGTGGCTGGGTGGTGGGAGTTGGAGGTGGCGGCTGTGCCTGCAGGGTGTGGCTGGTGGTTGGTGCGCATTGTGGCAGGGCTGCACTGCGAGTGGGTGGCTGGCTGCCCCGGAGAATCGGGCTCTGGAGGATGCCTAAAAGGAAACAAGTTCTGCTCGATAGCAGTGGCTGGTGTAGGCCATCCAGGACCCAGACTTCCATGGTGCAAGCTGTATGCAGCGAGTGGCACTGGATGGTCGCCTGGAATACTCCTTTGAATAACCACCCTGAACGACTGCCACTGGCTAATCGGGGTGGTTGGATCACCGAGTTGGTTAGGCGGAGGTTAGCGGTGGTCCCACCGAATTCCAAGAAGATCCGGAAAGGGATGGCGGTTATGTTGGCGCCGGAGTCCAGGAGGAACTGGAGCTCCTTGAAACCAAACTTTGGGTTCCTGGTGACTTGGAGGCCCACGGTCACCGTTTCCAGAGCCTCCAGTTGCTATAAGGCAGAAATGATGGGGGCGCTCTCCAGTTCAGTGCCTGAAAGGATCGACCACACCTCGGCAGTGCCAGAATAGGCCGCGTCCTCCTCTGTGTGAGGGTGGGAGGGTGGTGGTACGTCTGCAGCGTGGGACTGGGGCTCGCGTTGGCGGGGGCACATCCTGTTGTAATGCCCCAATTTGTTGCAGTGGCGGTAGCGGGCGTTGGTGCCGGGGCAGGATTCACCGGGTCCGTGGGGTGGGTAGCCACAGTTTGAGCAACGCGAGGCCGATGTGGGGTTCTGGTTGCGTCGGTTTCCTGGTGGGCGGTTGCGTGGTGGTACATTGGCCCACGAGGCTGCGGGTGTCACTGGGGTTGGTGCAGCAGGGGCAGATATCATTGCGGGGTCCTTGCGGGCGGTCCAAGCGGACTGGGCGAGGTGTAGGGCGGCGGTGATGGAGCTGCCACTGGGGAGGCGGAGCAGTTGCTCTGTCACCTTCTTATTGCTGAAACCCACAATGAACTGATCGAGGAGCCGTTCATTGAAGTGGTCATCAGCGGAAGGGAGTGCCTTGAAGCCGCACTTGGCTGCGATTTCTCGCAGATTAACGAGGAACGCTTCCGGGGTCTCCTCGGTCAGTCGGGCGCGCCGGGTCAGTTCTTGGCGGTGCACCCGCTTGTTGGTTCCTCCTTTAATGTGGGTGTCTAGGGAGGCGATCACAGTATCGGCGTTTTGGTTGTCTGCTGCTGACAAACCGAGACCCTTCACCATCATAGCGTTCGTGCTGCACGAGAATGCCATGGTTAGGGCGGCCCGCCGTAGGCGATTCGTTACGCGCAGTAGTTCTGCTGATACCGTGGGGTCCGGTGGATTGTTGGGGTCGGCAGTCCGCAGGTTTTCCATGCCGGACGTGACCAGGAACGCATCCCACTCATCTCTCCACAGGTCCCACGTCGACTGTTCGGAGTCGATGTCGAAGGCGGGGGGAACACAGCGGAGGATAAATGAGTGGGGGTCTCGGTGGTCATTAGCCATTCGGTAGAGTGTTAGAAATGGATCCAATATCAGAATATAGGCTAATATAAATAATATTGAATAGTACTATTTACCAGCTTGACGTGTCAGTCAGTGCAGCAGTCAGATACAGCAGATAGTACATTGTAGTGGGTAGGGAAGACCTACCAGTACAGAGGTAGTACTGTAGTGGGTTCGTATCCTACACACTGCGCCAAGTGTAATCTGTATAATAATCATAAGTCAGTATCGCGTAATAAATCTAACCGGTAAGAGATATATATATAAGGCCTTCAAACACGTACAGTATATCGGGATTACACACTTAATAACCACCCACCCAGGTATCACTGGGTATTAGTGACCCCTCCCTGCGACACGGTTGTTGTTACCTCCCAGCAGCCTGGCAGGCAAACGGCAACTTCCTCCTTGTCAACTCTGTTCCTCTGAATGTCTCACCCTCTCTACTATGTAGTGGAGGAGTCCGCTGATCGTTTTATCTAGTGATGTCATCCCATAGATCCCCACTAGTCGTTACTTTTGTTACCAGTTTCTCCACCATCCCAGTCTCTCACCAAACTGATGGTGCATTGGTAAGGCTCAGTAAGACAAGAGACAACTAATTCTACCTGAATTAGTGTTAAAATCCTGGGATGGCTACCCCTTTCTCCCTTATTCTATCATCATTCATGAGTCACGTGTCAACTCTCTCTCTAACCTCGCAATTTTGTCCATTACCTTTTAATTATGTTTCTAGAATTTTGAATTTTCAGTTACTACGATTTCTTCACCTTGCTATATTTATTTTACCCATACATCTTTGCTATTTATTAAGTAGCACCTCATCAGTTGATTACTTCGTAAGTAATTCATCACTACTTATTGTATGTTTACAGAAAAGACTAGCTACAATTTTCCTATTGTATAATAACTTTCCACCAGACAGCTTTCTGGGTCTGTAACAATACTCTAAGTCTGCACCCAAAGTTATGCGCTATAGTAGTATAGTTCGTGTGGCCTACACTATCTATCCTACCACGCCTACATATCCCCCTCAACTCCTCACATGGCACTCTCAGTGCACACTATAGTACATATTATGTACTATTATTGGTCCCATTGACCCGGCATTAGTACATATGGTCCCATTGACCCGGCATTAGTACTTATTATGTACGTTAGTACATGGTGCTCATCAGACATACATAATGTGTACTCATCTAATCCTAAATGTGGTACTATGCACCCTTCTAATCCTAAATGTGGTAGGTACTATGTACCCTTCTAATCCTAAAAAATAGTACATATTATATACTATCATTTCCCATTGACCCGGTGTTAGTGTGCATATAATTATGTACATTAGTACAGGTGTACTCATCAGATGTATGCGTATGTATGTATGTTAGTACGTTTGTACTCATTGAGCGTATGTAATTATGTCCATCTATTCCTAAATATTATGTACATTAGTACATTTGTACTCATCAGATGTACGTAATATGTATGATAGTACAGGTGTACTCATCAGACGTATGTATGTACATTAGTACGTTTGTACTCATCAGACATATGTAATGTTCATCTAAACCTAAATAATATGTACGTTAGTACAAGTGTACTTTTCAGATGTATGTACATTAGTACGTTTGTACTCATCGAGCGTACGTGTTTTATATGTTTTGTGGGAAGGGTTTATCACCCTCATTCCCACCCCCTCAGTACAATTTATTGGATGACTCATCAACCTAAGGGCGATTGTTCCAGCAGTCAACTTTCCCACTGCCCTCTTGTAATGTAGGTCTTCTTATCTCTCGCCCTAGCCTCCTTATCTCACATAATTCTTCATCGTCTTTTGGCGGTTTTCATCTTGTCGTCACTTGGTGGCAGAATGCCACCCTTCATCTTGTTGTCACTGGTACATTCCACCTTTGATGGCCTCCCCATCAGTATGTGCACTGGCATTAAAGCCCCCGATGACCCTTGGTCATCATTCAGTAGGCATAATGATTTACCATTTATTGCCCTGTTTATTTTTTATAGAGATGCCTCAATTAACTTGTTATTGTGTTTTTTGACAACTAAATATATATAGAATTCGTATAACTAAACTTTCAATTTGATTTAGAATCACCATTGAAATATATTGAGGTTTTTTTGTAAAAATTCTGACTTATGGTGTTTTGCCAAAATAAGGAGGAACACCTATTCTGGGATTATCCCGCAACTATTCGATAGTTGAGGGGTATTGCCTAGAAAACAAGGCATCCTCAATTAGGCAAAACACCATAAGTCCGATTTTTTACAAAAAACACGCAAAATATATCAATTACTAGCCAAGGCATATCATGCATCCTTAATTATTTAGTGCGTAGTGCGCACGTAGCTAATACTAACAAGTGCGCATGCTTCTAAAATAAGTATGGAACTATAGTTAGAATCATGTATCAATACAAATTGAACAAAATGTAACCAAATGCAGAACTATAACATCAAAATGTAGATTCAAGCAAGTGGAACTCTAAGTACAAAATATAGCCATGGGTGGCACTCTACATTAAGAACAAAGTCTAGCTACAGGGTTACAGCTACTTTAAAGTTAAGGTAAAGTTAACTTACGTCATGTCATGACAAATAATTAAAGACCGTTTTTATCTACGTGGCAACATTTTGAGCAACCTATCAGCAACTTGGTGAGCAAGTCAGGTTGCCAATCAAGTTGCTCTATGTAAACGCGAAGTTTGTTGATGTAAAATGACGCCTCATAACGGAGACTAAAAGATAATGTTACTCAAATTAAGTTGTCCAAAATTGTCCGAAGTCCGAAGTTGTCCGGAACCCCATAGCAACTTGGACACAAACATTAAATGAGGGGCAGATATTTATCAGCGCCACAAACATTAATGTGGGACAAACATTAATCAGGGGGAAAAACATTAATATGGGACACAAACATGCAAAGCAATACCATATTCTCACCAAACCAATAAACTATGTTATTACCAATTGAAGGAAAGGAGCATGTTACAGAGATGGGTTTTCTAACCAAAACAATAAACGATTATGTTACCAATTAAGGGAAGGAGTAAAAAAATGATGTAAATGAGGGGGAAATGGGAATGGAGGTAACAGCACTGTGTGGGGGGGGGTAACAGGAATGGTGGGGGTACGAGGTAAATGGGAATTATGGGGGATACCAGCCGGGGGGGGGGGGGGGGGGGGGGAGTGGTAACAGCAAAACAGGCAGCTGAACAAGGTAACCAAACGTCGCTTTCAATTAGGTAGATGGAATGTCTGACTTTCATCGAAGCTCACATTCTCATGATAGTATTTTTTCAGTTATTCACTTAATATCTGATGGCAAGCATCGCCATCGCTCATATTAATTTTCATTGACCCCTATTAAGGTGTCCCCCATTAATGTTTTTGACCCAGATTTATTTTAGTGTCTATGATTAATGTCTTTTATTAACCCTTACCAATGTTTGTGCCCTTGATTAATGTGTGTCTTTCCCTAATTACTATAATGTTTGCGTCCCTTGTTTAATGTTTGTGTCCCTCATTAATGATCGCGTCCCTCATTAATGTTTGTACCCCTGATTAATGTATGTCCCTCATTAATGTTTGTGTCCCTCATTAAAGTTTGGGCCTCTTATCAATGTGTGTCCCTCATTAATGTTTGCGACCCTCATTAATATTTGCGTCCCTCATTAATGTTAGTGTTAGTTTTGTGTCCCTAATGTATGTCCCTTATTAATGTTTGTGCCCTTGATTGATATCTGTCCCTCGTTTAATGTTTGTGTCCCTGATTAAAATATTTGTGTCCCTCATTAATATCTGTGTCCCTTATTAATGTTTGTGTCCCTGATTAAAATATTTGTGTCCCTCATTTATATCTGTGTCCCTTATTAATGTATGTGTCCCTTATTAATGAGAAATTACAGGGTTTTGCCAGGTTGTTATTTCTGATTTAAGGGGTTTTACCAGGTGGACTGAATTTCATATACTTGAATTTACGGTGTTTTACAAGCCAATTATTGACTTGTGGGGTTCTGCCTCGAAGTGGGCATTAGTTACTGTCTTTAGCTTATAGTATGGCTGGTTGAAAAGTTATGGGGTTCTGCCAGACGAAAAAGCCGATATCGAAGTACCCAAAAAGTCAAAAACATGAAAATCGAAAAAAATCTACTTAGGGGTTCTGCCTTGTAGGTGGCGTTATATAGTTGTACTTGACACAGTGAACCAGGCGTAGCATTCTTGTGATTGTGCCATCTAGAGATTTGGTATCCTCAGCAGTTAGAGCCAGCATGGACTCCCATAGAGGAGTACTGGAACTACTGCTGTTCTAAATAATCGGACCTTAAGTTTCTGATTAATTCTATGTGACTTCCAAATTCTGGAAAGCCCATTCAAGGCTGCCCATGCATTTCCCTTACATATTCGAAATTCCTCACCTGACTTCCGGATCCATGATCACAGGTAACAGAGGGACTGCAGAGTTTATCCAGTTTTGTCACCACCATGCAATCCACAATTGGCAAGCACAATGCAGCGTGCATTAAGAATACTATGCTGGCTTATCAACAAAGTTGCACCACCACGACTTCATATCCCCCATGACTTCGTCAGATTATCTGCATCTTCAAGGACAGTGTCCTTTAGGAGGCTTCTCACGAAAGTCATGGCCTGTCCACCATTCTTATTTTCTCCATGGGGCTGCCAAAGCACAAGATTGTGCACTGCACAGGCTGGTCCTCATGGCAAAAACAATGTCCTGCAAAGCGGAGCTCAGTGAACATAGAGGAGTACTGGAAATACTGCTGATCTAAATAATCGGACCTTAATAATCCGATGAATTCTGTGTGAATCATTTTTTCTGCTTCTTTTGGAGTTAACAAAAAGAAGCACCTGAAAGCAGCCTGTTCTAATGACCCGAGGAGGCGTTGGGCTCCCCCTCTAGTGATGCTGAGATTACTTCTAAGACATCGGCAAAGTCTAGTTCAGTTAGGTACTTGGCAGGATTTCCTTGACTTCTGGAGCCAGAATGTGGAGTTACCATCACCCTATCATCATTATGATGATCTAGGACATGCGTAGAACAAAATCAACAACAATTATGAAAAAGAATGGTCCTAGTGTGTCTCCCTGTTGGTCTCCCCATAACACTCTGAATGGTTCTGTGTCACCATCAACAGTAGACACAAATGTCATCAAACCATCGTATACTGATCTGATTTCTGAATTAATTTGATGAGGAATCCCATATAATGAAAGTCTGCTGAAAATATGTGAGCGAGAGACTCAAACAAGGGCCTTGAAGAAGTCAAAGATAACAGCCAGATGCCTGCCTGTCTTTCTTTTTTGATAACTCTTCAATTATCCTTCTAAGTACCAAAATGGGCTCCATGGTCCCACGACCTTTACAGAACCCATTCTGATTTCCACGGAGCAGTCACTCAATGGGATCCCTGATGCGATTTAATAGAATTATATTGTATATCTTTGCAGCAATCGAGATCAATGAGATTCCCGAAACGATCCATAGAGTGTTAGGTTGCCCTTCTTGGGAACTGGCACCAACTTATTTGTTTTCATTTCTTGTTGGACTCTTGTTGTTTGGTACATGTCTACTATGATGGGATAAATAAGCTCCAAAGCAGCTTAATTTCCCACTTAGAGTGAAACCATCATTACCGCTGTGTCATTCACACTCCATGTTGTACCCTGTGGCACACCACGCCTGTGAATATACCTTAGTGTGTTGCTACTATGTGCATTGTTTTAGTAGCTAGTGCTACAGTTTTAGTAGAATTTAAGAAGATAATTATATCATTATTTATATGCCTCAAAACAACAAAACCGTATGTTTATGTATTGATTTCACTTTCAATTTGATAACATCACAATGCCATTTGATTGACATTACATTGTATTAATAGTTAGATTAATGGATTATTTAATTAATCAAGCATGTTATGTACAAAACCTTACCAGTATGTACAGCAAAAGCACAAAGAATAATGGAACCATGACCTAGATGTTACAAGCAATAGGTAATCAGTTAACACCAATCAGCTGATAAGTATTCATATAAAAATTAATTGTTAATTTATTAAATTTTAATTTATGAAATCTGCTTATTTAACAAGTTTAGTTTTACTATTTAGCTTATTATATAGCTATAGCTTATTATTTAGCTTATTATATATACTTCTATATGTTTAGTTTATATATACTTCTATATGTTTAGTTGATGTTGTGTCACTTTGGGAATATTTTTTCAAGTATTCTTACTTAGGACCTACTTTAAACCATTTCTTAATTCCATAAATATTACTAGTAATTGTTACATGCAAACTGTGGTTAATAACAAGCATAGTAAATGGCACACAAAATGTATATAATATTAAAAATATCTCAGTTACAGCTAATAATTGAGGATTATTTATATCCCACGTCACAAATGTCATATACCCTACGATTTGCTCTGGAAAACGTAACATTAAGAATATCAATAAAATCACATTAACTAATTTATTGTCTGTTTTGAAAAAAATCATATACCAATTGACATGCCTAAACATTCCAAATTCTCTAACAGATGTGTAAATAATAGATAATAATATTGAAATGTAAGGAAGTAAAATAAATACTGTCTTAACAATTCCATTAAAAACTAAACTTAAAGAATTCAATGATGTTCTTGTGAAACAAACAGGTTCATCATTAGCTATTTGGCGTGTTACCATGGACATATGATAATGAATGCTCACATTAATAATTGTAATTAAAAATATAAGAATTGATAAAACATTAATATGCCGTATAACTATGTGGAGTTTGAAGAACTTTATAATCTGTTCATAATATTTATTCAAATTGTCGACATAGTAGAGAAATATACCAATACTAGTGAGAAAAAGCGAAAAACGTCTCAGGCCAATTCGTATGAAACACACATAAACAACATAAACGAGCTTAGAAAAGGCTCCCGTAGGCTCGCGAACAGATTTTATTACAATAGATCTGTCACCGATACTGGGTACAACCCACTGTAGAAGAAATATTATATCTCCTAAACAATGCAATTGGAATAAATGATGAATTCGATCACCACGGAGAGATTTTGAACATTTCAAAAGCAAAAACGTCAATATATTTATTGGTAGACTTAGTATATATATGAAATATGGTAAAACATATTCTCCAATAATTGTATATTCTTTAATATTATTGTAGTTCAAATTACTATTATCAATATAAACAGTTGTAATATTATGATACATTTTGATAATTCAAATTTACATATACAGTATAGGGTTGCTGCACGAAAAAATTGTAGGGCTAGAAACAATCAAATAAGGGGTAACAAGGTGCCCTGGATCGAGTGGCAGGGTGTGTTTTTTATAAAAAAAACGTGGAAACAGTCGAAATGGCGGGTTGAATTTTTCAATTTTGAAAATCGGCTGTGATTGGGTGTTACAGTTTTGACGTTATTACGAAGTGATCTGATAATTTTTTATCTGGGTGTCTATGGAGAGAGATGTTCGATCGATTCAAATACACATTAAATCTCAATCATTTCACATGTGGATTATATCAATTGAAAGCGAAGAGTCTAACGCGTCTTTAACACTACAATTAATTAATTCATGATGATGAACATTGATAAATAGATGTATTGAGCTGTATTTCCAGCAGCAATACCGGTACTGCATTCCAATCTGTATCGATTACGGTATATTAGATTTAAAGTAACACTAAACTTGTAATACCGGTCAGCCGGTACTATAATACAGTAATAATTGGCAGTACTGCAGTAAGCTACTTGAATATTAAAAATGTGTACCGGTCACTGGTAAACCCTACTTAATGAAGTAAATCTGCAATATGAAGCGCCGTTTATGCCAAAACTATCTGAATAAATATTATACTCAAGATGTGTCAATAAAAAATATTATACTTAAGATGTATCTAAATCCTCGGCCGAGATTCTCGGCCGAGTTTTTCTCGGCCGAGATCTCGGCCGAGATGTCAGCCGAGTTTTCTCTGCCGAGTTTTTCTCGGCCGAGATCTCGGCCGAGATTCTCGGCCGAGTTTTTCTTGGCTGAGTTTTTCTCGGCCGAGTTTTTCTCGGCCGAGTTTTTCTCGGCCAAGAAAGTATTAAAATATGATACGGCGGGAAATTTAAAATGGCATTGTATTTGCAATAATTACAGTATTACAGCAGTACAGTACATATGCCTGCATCCTATTGCTACCGTTTCACTTCACGATCCTACACGTGTGCAGCTATGCCCATGGCTGTATGGCTGAGGCCAATGTAGAACTGGTTGGAGGTATCAGCGGTGGGAGGCCTCATTACGAAATTACGGAGAGGCAGTTGCACTATTTACAGAATATTGGATTCTCTCGAAGAGATACGGCACGCATTTTGGATGTTAGCGAACGAACTATTTCAAGGCATTGTAAACAATATGGACTGAATAATAATAAATACTCTGATATAGATAATGTCAACCTTGATAAAGCTATACGACATATATTGAGCAATACGGCGAGGTATATTTGAAAGGTGGTTTACGGGCAGTTGGTATACATGTTCAACGACAGAGACTACGTGAAAGACGAGACATTATCGATCCAATTGGAAACTGCTTTACAAAACTTCCTCTCTGCGGTAGATAACTATGGCTTGCCTAGTCGTGTAAGAGGAGATTTGGGAATAGAAAACGTTGACTTGGCCAGGTATATGTTAGTTAATCGAGGGTTAAATAGGGGAAGCTATATTGGAGGTAAAAGCGCCCATAACCAGCGCATTGAGCGTCTATGGTCAGACGTAAATCGTACAGTTACTAGGTTCTATAAGGCCATCTTCATTCATTTAGAGGAAGATAATGCCTTAGACATTCATAACGAAATTAATATGTTTATCTTACACTTTGTTTTCGAACCACGTAGTAACCAATCTCTATGTCAGTTACTTGGTGAATTAAACAATCACAATCTTAGTACCAAACGTAACCAATCCCCAATACAGCTTTGGACCGAGAGTTGTATCGTCAATCGATTAAACGACGATGAGCTTCCATCGCATGAGATAGAGCATTATGGAATAGACGGCAATCCCGTGATAAATGAAACTACCGGTACTGGAGTTCTGGATGGCAACAACGGTATAGTGGTACCTGAAATAAACTTTCAGCCGAACAATGAGTTGTTACAGATGTTACAGAACTTTAACCCACTTCAAGATGACGGTTATTTTGGAATTGAGACATACAAAGAAATTGTACGTACCCTTACTTATGGTGACTTAGTATTATAGAATATTGTTCTAAATATATTCGATGTGATAGTCGCATCGCAGGTTTATCTATTTTGGTTATTTCTGGTTATATTATGCTATATTTAACTGTTTGTTTACATTAAAAAAATATCCTGTCCAGATTGTGGAACAGATGACACAAACTGGCACCAACATACCAACTGACATACCATACATAGACTTTTTTCTAACTCCATTGCCATGGAAACCAGATTTTTTCCCAGATATTAACTTCGTGGATGGGACAGGGGGCAATTGCTCCCCAGCAAATTTCTACAGGCACCATGTCTTGGAATATATGGAGGGTGCCAGAAATACGTGTACCAAATGTCAAGTAAATTTCTAACAGGCCGGTCGTGACTTTGCACACACATCGCAAATTATGCGAGGAATCAGAGTTGGTTTACAAATTGAATCCATCCCTGTACAACTGCTATCCATCCCCGCTGCATCAATATTTATCCCCACTTCACCACTATCTACTCCCACACCACCACTATCCATTCCCACTCCACCAATATCTATTCCCACTCCACTAATATCTATTCCCATTCCCACTCTATCTATTCCCATTCCCACTCTATCTATTCCCACAACACCACTATCCATTCCCACTCCACCGATATCAATCCCTACTCCACCACTATATATTTCCACACAACTGCTCTCCATTCCCGCTATGCTGCCACCACCACCGCTATCCAACCCCATTCCAGCGATCTCAATCTTCGTTCCTCTACTATCCAACTTCCCGATATCTTTACCTGCCTCACCACTGTCCACTATATCCTGACATAAAAAGTACATTAACTTCCTTCCACATCCCTGGAAGCGGCTATAAACGGTTTGGCCATTTATCTCATTTTCCATAGATAAATGTTGGAATTGAAGGCATGTCACTAACTAAGCACACTCAATGGTATGTATGTATGGTAGCACTGATAGTTATCAATGCAATGGTAGCAATCATTTTTGGCTTCAGTAATAACCCTGCAGGAGTTTCAATAAAGCATAAGGGAAACTTTTGATTGATGCCATTATTATAACCTGACAATCAAAAGTGCCATTTCGGGAGATTTGACTACCATGGATCATTTCAATTGATAAAAACAAAGCAAACAGTTAATTAACTGTATCCGTGAAGTGAAGCTCAAATTGTAAATTATACTACATATTCCACTCTGATTACTGACTGACACAGCCTGCTCAACCGCAGATATGTTGTAAGTACTGATAGCAATATTCAATAGATTGTAAATTGGGCTGTAATTTGAAGAGCTGGTCTTGCTATGCTTCAGTTCTTACATGTGTATATGCTATTATGCTAAATTAATTGTCAATCATCAACTGTGCCGCGAGGAAGAATAGAAATTGCAAAACCGATTGGAGGCAGGTCTTTTGTTCAACGGATGATTTCTTCACAGTACCTCTGCGCAGGTCTGGTAGTTGCTCCTTAACAGCAACTACCAGATCGAGAAGGACTTGCTTCTGTGTGCCAATAGCAGTAAGCACACACAAGTTACATTAGTGATGATGGGGTTGATAATGATACTCCGGTGAATCTCAATGAAACCATTGTTGCACATGTTCACTGCATGTTGTTCAGTCAGGGGTTCCGATTATCAGACAGTTGGGTTGTCAGAGTCATGTCAAATGTTGGGTCTCCCAACATGTCATGTCAGCATGTCAGTCGAAGGTCAAAGTGGCATAATGAACTATTGGTGTTATGGATCAATGAGTCGTTTCATATTATTATAACTTTTTTTTGCAAAGTCGGTAATGACGTCCAGGTGGGATCGAATGGGTGACCTCAGGTTTGGATCCGGAGGTCAGGAAACTGAAGAATACATGCTAATCCACTCCATCGGTAGCTGCTGTAGATTGCGGTAGAAATTTTCCACCTCTACTGGGGTAACAACCTTTACTAGTTGGAGAGTAAAACACAATCAGAACCACCTTAAGAAACTTTTAGTGAGTTCCCCAGAACATGAGAAATGACAATGGATGATGCGGTTAGAGATTTGGTCTATATTGTCCAATGTTTTGCATGTGCAGTTGGATTCATCAATAGACCAATTCTACCACTCCCACGACCATCTGCTGATGCGAGGCCAAGTCGCCAACCGCCCCCCATGTCCTTAATCAGACCTAATCTGTCTGTCCAATTCGCATTCAGTGCTCTTAAATTCCCACAACGCTAAAGACATCAATTGGTGCTTGGGATTGGTTAATAAACTATTATTTGATTGGATGTTGAAATCATGTAAGGAATGGAGATAGAGGTCGAACTAGAGTAAGGGTTTTTTTCACTTAGGAGGCAGGTAGAGACAAAAGTGTTCCAAATGCTGTAAGGAATGGAGAAAATGGGTGAAATCATGTTTAAGGGTTATTATACCAACAGTATTAGAAGAGTAGGCTAGCAGCAGCAGGTGACATTAGCCTAGTCATTAGGCCTATAATAGAACATTGTTGTTATGGTTTATGTGTTATGGAGGTATTATGCGTATGCTAAAACGATTGGAACATTGACTACTAGGGTCTAGGGATACATTCCTGACGCGCTAAAAAACGCCTCAGAAATCTGTCGCTAAACATAAATGCAAATCGAACAAATGCTAAACATTATTTGAAAAATTAAGAGTTTATTTCAATGGAGCATTTATGTTTACAAATTGTGAACAAATTTCAAACGAATAAATTTCAATATTAAATACTATCAATAAAGCTACTCTATTAATTATTACAATCTTTTCTATCAGTAAAATCAAGGAGAATGCTCTGTAAAACGATTCCTTGTACAACGTTATTTCCACTCTGAATTATGTAGCCATATTGTATATTGCTATTCGTATATATATATATTGTTACATGATAATGAACCGATTTAAAGGCAGATAATCTTTACATGATTTCACACAATTTCTCCATTCCTTACTTATTCTATATAGCTCATTAACCAATCCCAGGCACAAATTCATGATGTGTTGTTCCTAGTAGTGTAAGGATTTGGAATACGCGAATATTTAATACACTGTCTGTCACTCCAACATAACAATTCATTAATGAATAATTAACAATAATGTACCTTGTCCCAGTATTAACAATATATTTTCAAAATATTTTTTCAGTGTTTCACTATTTAAGAAAAAGTATATTTATAAATATTAAACAATAAACTAAAGACTGTGGTGGGATCTGGCTAAAACAATTAATGGGCAGATTCAACAATAGAGAAAATTTATACAGAACTGAGAAAACTATCCTTTAATATTGAATGAACTATCTATTAGAAATTTTGGGGATCAATCTCGGTGACAATCAGCAGAATTATTTACTTTGATAATTGAATAATTTTTTAAGTTTCATATAAATATAATTAAAACTATTAGTTAGAAGTCCAACAGTAGCATGTCTGAATACAGGCAGAATAAAAAGCAATAGTGTTAAGTTTATACTTGCCTTTATATACAATGTGTAAGGATAAAATGTTTCTAAATATAGAAGAACTTCATTGTTAACTATTATGTCAATTATAGAAGTCAGATTACGATTGACAGACCTAACATACAAACCAAATAATCGGATTTCATACGTCATTGCTGGTAACAATAGCAACACAAATGCAGACCCTTCTACAATAAATGCTGTAGTAATACGTTTATCATTTCTTTTTTGTTTTTTTTTTATTGCAGTTAGTTTTCCTACTCCTTTTCTTGCCCGGTTAACTAATTGTAATATTATCATTGTATTTAAGACTAACACAAGAACCAATGGTGTTATTGTTTTGTATAGGATATTATGTAATTTTATATAATATTTATATTCTGGTGATATATATATTTCCTGACACTGGTTTATATATATTGACGTATAATAATACGAGGATGTTGCAGTAATAGCTGTCATCATAACATTGAAACAAAAGAAATTCATCAAAATCATCCTCATTGATTTTGGTGACAATATTGTATTGTAAGATGTTGAAAGGTAAACAGCTACAAAACGATCAATGCAAACAAATACCTGCATCCAGTATGACATATTTATTGGACCATATTGCAGTAATGGTTTGAAAAGACAAACGGAAATCCTCGAAAATTCAGATTTCTTTAAATAATCAAACAGCAAATACTGTAAAAGTATGAAAATATCCATTAGTGCCATCAATCCCATTAGAAGGCCCACATTATTTTTACGTAAATTCTTTGATGCAAGAATAGCTAATATTAATATGATATTGGAAGGCAGTCCATAGAAATATATAATATTTGGAATTATAGCAAATGAACCTTTTATTTCCGTCAAAACTGCGATATAATATTCGCAACGATCAAACAAACGTCTATCATTTGAACACCAATATGAATATTCAGAAAGGGTAGTTTGGAAATTTGGTGATGAATCAGCTGTTGTAGTTGAAATGTTTCCATCTATGTTTGACATTGTTAAAGTATTATTTTTTATCATATATAAGAAATTTTTTATCTACTACTACAACGCACTTCGATTAATCAATCGCCTGATCGTTAATCAACCTGCACAGGATGCTGCAGGATTGGGACAATCTCACAGTGTTTCTCTATTGAGACTGTTATAATCATAACAGGGTTGGTTAGCAATGCTGTAACCCAATCATGCGGATTTCAAGTCCTACTGACTTGACCAAGCTAATACATCCCAGCTATTTATAGAGTAAAATCAGTGACAATATCTCTTTATGGATTATTCACATTACCATAGGCATAGGATTCTCAATCACGGTCTGCCACATGTTAAACTTTTCAAAAAACTTACCAATAAATATTTGTATCATTGTGTGAAAAGTAGCACTTTCAAGTGTTATGACCCGAATGTAGAGTTATCTACAAATACAGGATATATCACTAATATTTGGCTATACTCATGTAGCTCATATTCTCGGTGTTTGTGCTTCTCGCCAATCACGCTGCTAATCTTCTGACACTTCGTCAGATGAACAAAGAATTGGGACTAAACACTATGCCTACGCCTACACACCTACTTCTAGGCAGGTTAGTAAAGGAGCAGTTTGCAGAGGTGGGTTGAAAGAAACCAAAACAACAAACAAAAGTTAGGGAGAAAGTCAGAGATGTATGTATATTGTATATGTCCTAAGTCCTTAGTACAATAGTTAAATAATTTGAATTTCCCTCTTTATTGATCATGATAAAATATAAGCATTGCAAAAAATTAAAATAGTATTGGTAAGGAGTCATTCCATTTATAATCAACCAGAAAATTGTCAAAATGACACCAAGGTCTCCCGTTCAGACTCATATTTTGCATGCATATGAAACCAATATATAGAGAATACTATGCAAAATTTGGGCTCATTTGGTTCAGTGGTTCATGAGTTATTGCAATTTGAAAATTGTCTCTCTATGCGGCATGCGCACCGATTTGCGGCACCTCGACGTAGTATTTTTTTTGAAATTTTAGATAATATTTGTGAAAAACTACCCAACAAAATGTTTATTGGGGTTTTCGATCATGTAGATCCCGAATTTCGGGTTAAAAAAAGAAAAGTCCAATGCCTTGTTTGGTTTTCAGGAAGATAAATTTCTTTTGCGATAGGGAATTTTCAGTCAAAAAATTCATGATGTTGGTCAACTTTATTTTATTTAGGACCAAGTTAGTTCAAAAGTACCATAAATGTGTAGTAGATAGCAGAAGGATTCATTTCCGCCCCGTTTTCCAAACTTGTGCTACATCAATTTGAAAATTTGAATATTCGCGACATGTCGCGAAAGTTCGCGACATGTCACGAAAGTTCTCGAAAGTTCACGACATGTCACGAAACCTTGTGCTCTAAGCTAAAAAAGCTGAAGTGACACTACATTTGGCAGATAGGCCAGGCCTACTTCATAACACTTTTGCATGTTTACATCACTTCTAGGTAAGTACTGCTCTACTATTGATTAGTTTTAATAATTTAATGTGATTAAAATAATATCATGTCGTAACTTTTTTTGATCACAAGAAAATGACAAATTCGAATCCGAAAAGATTTTTGAAAACTGATCACCCCTTCAAAAGTTATACCACTTTTAGGTTTTTTAGATAAAATGTACTTGTAAACAAGGCAGTCACTGCTTAAACGTTGGCCCGAGTAGCTTGAAAGAGCAGCCTTGGAATTCCTTGCACCTTATTGGCTGATCTTACTTTGGAGACATCTCATTGGCCAGAGTTGTTTCTGCTGGTTATAAAATCTAGTGCATAAGCTCATTCCACTTGCCTTTTTGAGCTTAATCAAAGCTGTCAAATCTCCTTTTGTGTATTGAATTGTTTTCTTATCTTTTTATATAATAATAAAGTGCGCAAATTTTAGCAAGTTTGTTTTATCCTATTTTTTATTTCCTTTATCATAGACTATCAACTAGCCAAAACAGTCCTTATTAGGACTACCAGTAAATTAGAACTATTTTTTTTGTGAATTTTAACTGTATTTTGTTTTAATTAATTGTTATTTCTTTTAATTCACTGTTGATTGAGTTCTGTGAGTAATGTCTGTATTAAATTGTTGCAATCTCGCAACATTACTTAATGATGAAGGTGCCTGTCACAAGACAACATATAACAGGTCAAAAGCTCTTAAAAACGTGACAGAGTTGTCAGATCATAACCTGCAACTTCTAAAGTGGCGAACCGGGTTTAAAGATATACAGCTAGACTGCGATTTTAATATTTGCTTACATCATGAGTATATATATTTAGGTCCCATTTATGAAAGACAATTTAAGAAATGTTGCAACGTTTTTCAGAAGGAAAACCACGCACCTAAAGGTGATCGTGTTATTTCAATAGCAAATGCAATCCAATTGCAAAGTATGGGGTTCTCTGTAATTCCTGGATGGAAACTATGCCATCGCTGCTTAACTGAATTAAATAAACGTAACATTGAGACTGAACATGAACTGATCGAAAATGTAGAGCTTAGTGATACTGATAGTGTTTCTGCACACTCTACAGATTCAGAGATAGGTGCAATTCAAAGAAGTGAAGCTAAAGAAATTGCTCGAAAGAATCTGGATACAATGTTGGTTGATAGTGGTTTGACACCTATTAAGCTCCATGGGAAACGAATCTTGCCCTATTCTAAATATAAATTTGAACGCACCGTCAAGTCTTTGAGGCATTCGTTTGGAGATGCCCTTGATATCCCAAGCACTAGTTTTAGTCAAGGTGCAGTCAGTTACAGTGTTTCAGATACAGAAGTAAAAAACCTTCAAAGGGATTCTAATGATTTGAATACTTTAATGGGTGAAATAAAACTGAAAATTAATCAACCAGGTACTAAGTCTTCTGAAAAAATTAAGATGTAAACTTTGGTTCCTTCCTCCTGGTCTCAAACTCATACTGTTGATTTCTTCAATGTATCTGCTCATCAGGTTAAACAAGCTCGAAAGCTGCATGTTGAATCAGGCATACTTTCAGTCCCCCAATACAAACTTAGAAATGTAATATCACAAAATTCAAAAGATACAGTAATTGAATTTTATCAGGATGACAGGTTCTCTCGTATTTTACCAGGAGTAAAGGATGTTGTTAGTATTAGAAGGGGTGAACAATATGAGCAGAAAAGACTCATTTTAAACACCCTCAAGGAGTTATTTGTTGAGTTTAAGAATCAAAACCCCCACACCAAAGTTGGGTTTTCAAGTTTCTGCTCTCTGCGTCCTAAGTGGTGTGTACTGCCAGGTGCTTCAGGAACACATTCTGTGTGTGTGTGTACCTACCACCAAAATGCCAAGCTTTTGGCATCAAAGACTAATCTCACATATAAGGAAATGATTGCAATGACTGTATGTGATACAAATAATAAAGAATGTATGCTTCAAAGATGTCAGGTTTGCCCTGGGATTGAACAACTTGTATCACATTTAAGAACTGAATTTAGTGACAACCTTGATGATCAGATAATTTTTCAACAATGGCAGACAACTGATCGATCTACACTAATATCACAAGCCACAACAATTAATGAATACATTGATATCGTTTCACAGTCAATAAAGAAACTAACACCACATTCTTTCCTTGCAAAATCGCAATCACAATATCTTCGCAAATTAAAGAGCGAGATCAAACCCAGCTATGTAATAGCTATTGGGGATTTCTCAGAGAATTATACATTCGTCATTCAGGACGAAATACAAAGCTACCACTGGTCGCAAATGTATTGCACCTTACATCCATTCGTGTTATACTTCTACAAAGAAGGTGCTGACAATCATTTAGGCTCTACTTCACTTTGCTACCTATCAGAAGATTCTGATCACGATACAAGTTTTGTTTACAAGATGCAGGAGCATCTTTGTTCATATATAAGGGAAGAATTTCCCCTTGTTAGCCACATACATTATTATTCTGATGGCTGTGGAGGCCAATACAAAAATTGCAAAAATTTTCTCAACCTAACTTTACATAAACATGACTTTAAGATAGCTGCATCTTGGAACTTTTTTGCAACCAGCCATGGCAAGTCTGCATGTGATGGAATTGGAGGTACTGTAAAGCGACTTGCTGCTTCGGAAAGTCTTCGTAGACCACTTTCCAATCAGATTCTTACAGTTGCTGCTCTTTTCAAATTTTGCACAGATTCAATTACTGGTATAAAGTTTTACACCATTTCGAAAGAAGAATTGAAGACTACACGAGAAAAATTGAAAGAGCGATATGAGTTGGCCACAACTGTACCAGGTACACTCAGTTTTCACCAGTTTGTTCCATTAGAGGATCAGCATCTAGCAATAGCTTATAAAAGATGCAGTGAAGATGAAAGTTTTACAAATTCCTATAATTTTTCTAAAAAATATTCATATAATATGAATTATCAAGCGAATGATTACGTGGCTGGTAAATATGACGATTTGTGGTGGGTGGGTCTTGTTAAAAATGTGAACGATGTTGAATTGGAAGCATCGGTAACATTCATGCACCCAAGCGGACCTTCAAAGAGCTTCTTTTGGCCTCGTAGAATTGATGAGTGCCTTATTCCATTGAATGACATGATCTGCAGGATAGATGTTCCTTCGGCATCTTCAATATCAGGGCGATCCTACTCTCTGTCAAAACAAGATGAAACTAATGTCATAGAAAGCTTTCAAAAGATGTTAAGAAAATAGGAAAGAAAATTACATGGACGGTGAATTTTAGTCTTCATGACATGTCACGAATATACAAATTTTAAAACTTCTCAATAGTAGAGCAGTACTTAGCTAGAAGTGATGTAAACATGCAAAACTGTTATGAAGTAGACCTATCAGCCAAATGTCACTTCAGCTTTTTTAGCTTAGAGCATGAGCTTTCGCGACATGTCGCGATGTCGCGAATATTCAAATTGATGTAGCACAAGTTTGGAAAACGGGGCGGGGATGAATCCTTTTGCTATCTATTACACATTGATGGTATTTTTAAACTAACTTGGTCCCAAAGAAAATAAAGTTAACCAACATCATGAATTTTTTGACTGAAAATACCCTATAGCGAATGAAATTTATCTTGCTGAAAACCAAACAAGGCATTGGAATTTACTATTTTTAACCCAAAATTCGGGATCTACATGGTCGAAAACCCCCCATAAACATTTTGTTGGGTAGTTTTTCACAAATGTTATCTAAAATTAAAAAAAAAGTACTATGTCGAGGAGCCGCAAATCGGTGCGCATGCCGCATAGAGAGCCAATTTTCAAATTGCAATAACTCATGAACCACTGAACTTCATGAGCTCAAATTTTGCATGGTACCATCGTTTACCAATCCCTTCGATCCCTCAAAAAATTGAATCAATCTGAGGACATGGGTTCACCACCTGGTTGATTATAAATGGAATGACTCTAAGTGGGGTTCGAAATAATATAACAAATTAAATCTGTAGCTGCAGTATCCGAAAATATTGGTTAATTTTTTCAGTGAATGACATTTTGTCAATGTTGGATTAGATTTTTTCAAAACATATAATGTAGTGATATAATGTAATGCATAATATTCAAATTAAAGCTAATTTCAATGTGAATCGAGCAGTGCCTTTGTTTTTTTGATGCAGTGCCCAGGCGTCCAGTTTTTGATGCCGATTTTATACAGGACCGCAATAAACAAGTTATCGTCAAAATTGTAGAACAATGCCTTATATTGGTAGGGTGTAAGAGGTCACTTAATCAAGTTCAATTATTTGAAATTTTAACACAGTCATTAGTGTTTACTTCGACAGAAATTAAGGGGGTCTGGTGTGCATTGTAAAATATGGAATTTTTATTTTCTTCATTTAAAAATGAAACGGTCTAGTGTAGGTGTAGGCGTAGCTTCTACCTTTACCCCCCAAAAAATTAGCCAATGCCTATCTATATCCCCAGTAACCGAATATAATTGCACCAATCAACTCTTGCCAATAATCCAAACAGCCATCTGACCTTAAAACATGGAAACCATATATACTAAAATAACTGCTGTTACCAGCCCCTAATGACATTAGACTAGAAAATGGGTGTAAACGCTACGCCAACAACCGACAGCCAACAACCACTGCCAACAACAGTACAAATGAAAATGTAACCGAGTTCGTGACTCTCGTTTATTGTTTTGGTTAGAATAATCTTACGCTGTAACCTGTTCCTTTCCCTCAATTAATAATTAACATTGATTAGCTTTAATAATGGGTGTCGATGTTGGCTGTCGGTTGTCGGCGTAGCGTTTTCACCCCTAGAAAACAATGAAATGTCACCACTACCATGTTGTACAAGCCTTTTTAAAGGGTTGCCTCATTTGCATATAACACAAACCACACTGGCTACCATAAAATCAGGCCATACACCGTTTGGCTCACAGCCAAACGGTGTCAAAGCTATCGATTTTGTGGATCTATTACTGCATTCTCAGGAGAGTTTATGATAGATACTCAATTCCTGGAGGTTTATCCCCTGACCTATATTATAACCTCGCAATGCTATAATTATCATAATCTACAGTTCATAGTACTACCAACTGGAATATCTTATATTGAAGATTTATACCAGATTGTCTTCTTTGGAAGTGTTATACCAAGATTCAAGGACTTCAGGATGCTCAACATAACTATCAAGAAGGTGCAAGCCAAACAGAGGGCTCCGAGTTATATGATACACAACAGAGGATCGACTCTCTAGTGTCACCTGCCACTTTACAAGGTACTTCTGATGATGGATTATTTATGGCAGCAGTAGTACCAGTACTCTTATATGGGAGTCCATGCTGGGCTTAACTGCAGAGGATACCAAATCTCTGGATGGCACTTTCACAAGAATGCTGCGCCGGGTTCATTGTGTCAAGTACAATGAACACATCTCCAATCAGACTCTATACAACATTGGAGGTGTTCCATTAATCTCCCCTAGCTTGACACTTGAACGGAACCGCCTCCACTTTGCAGGACATGGAATACCAGCCAGTACATAAACTTGTGCTTTGGCGCCCTCCCCTCATGGAGCGAATAAGCAGGGTGGACAGCCCATGACTTTCTTGAGACGCATATTAAAGACACTGGCCTTGAAAATGAGTATCTGGCAAACGTCATGGGTGATAGGGTGTTGAGTAGGCGCAATATTGTTGACAACCCGGCACAGCATTCTTAATATATGTAATATATATAATGCAGTTGCATTGCAGCATACCGATCGTAGTTGTAGTAAGAACTTACTGCTATCGAAATTATCCTTAAGTACTTAGAATATAAACTGCAGCCACTACTACAGGACTGACTGCTCGTCTTCCACCACAAACTGTGGCCTCACACCCCAAATGAGAGTCACAGATTTAATCTCACTTCTCACCCAACTTCAGTATGTCAGATTATAGATAAACCAGGTCCCCATACCATAGCAGAAATAGTTATCATATAATACTTTAATAATAAGTTACCAATATTTTATTTTTCACAAGATCTTCATGAATGAAATAGCTCCAGCAAGTCCACGACTTTGGACTTGCTAGGACTACGATGAATCTGAGCCATGGTGCAGGACTCATCCGTAATACAGACCTGAATAATATTATAACTTTTTGTTGGGCACAGCTTTGTAAAGTCGGCAATGACTTCCAGGTTCGATCGAACTGGTGATCTTCAGATTGGAAATCTGATGCTCTAACAATTCAACTAACGCCTCCGGTAAATGGTAGACCTGGAAATACTAATACCTTGTCCGCAAATTACCTCATCATGGCCTCCCATCTATCAATACCATAATCTGCTGCCACTGAATACTATAGTTTATTATTGGTGTTATGGGTGAATGAGTGGTTTCATATTATTACAACTTTTTGTTGGGAGCAGCTTTTGCAAAGTCGGCAATGACGTCCAGGTGGAATCGAACTGGTGACCTCCGAGTTGGAAGTCTGACGCTCTAACCATTCAGCTAGCGGCTCAGGTAAAAGATAGACCTGGAAATACTATATGATAGCTTGTATGTTTGCAATTTACCTTACCTCGTCATCTGTCCCATCTGTCAATACTATATGCTGCCGCTATGCTCAACTCTACCATACTTGGCCGTCTTTAACCACTCACTACAGGTCACCATTTCGATCCCACCTGGACGTCATTGCCAACTTTGCAAAAGCTGCGCCCAACAAAAAGTTGTACTGAATACTATGACATTCTCAAAAACTACAAACAATAACTAACTGTTTAATTTCGTGAGTTTTATGTTTAATATTCAAAATTTTGCTTGCATTAGTGCAATTTTCAGGTACCTATTGAATTTTAGTATGACCTACTAGGATCGGTATGCTGCATTGCAGCTGGGTTCCACAACTCCCTATCACCCATGACATTTGCTAGATCATCCGCATCTTCATGGCCAGTGTCTTTTAAGATGCGTTTCAAGAAAGTCATGGGCTGTCCAGTGTCCACCATGCTTATTCACTCCATGAGGCCACCAAAGCACAAGATTATGCACTGGCTGGTCATCATGGATGATGAGGCCCATCATCCATAGCTACTCTGACGCACATAACCCACATTGGCTGTGCAGGCACATCTGCTGGGCTATGCCCTGAACCCCCGATACCGTAGTATGACCGACGGTATCAATTAGTATAAATAATGCTATTAGGGCAAACAAAAGTGTTGTTTGTGTGTGATATGCGCAATCAATTTGTGTGTATGGACGATAAATATGAATGTGTATGTGCGATTTGGGCGCATGTATCGTGCAATGTAGCATCAGTGCTGGTGCCCTCTGAGTGGGTTATGGATACAGTAATAGACCAATATCACGACATACTAAATTTTCTGCATTATACTATACATACCATAAATGGCGAGGTACAAACCAAGGTGTACTAAATAACAGGTCATGCAGCGAGGATTGCTGAAATTAGCGTGGGCCGACCTTTTCCCTATTTATGGCACTATTTTCATAATATTTCCTTAGAAACTTATTTTATGCTACTTTTGTTAGATGGATATGATGACTAGGGTTCATAGAAATGTAATAAAATGTCTTTCTGGAATTTTTATCTTGTAGTTGCCAAGGTAACCGTGTGCAACGTTCAAACTTTGCGCGCCTGTATTTCAAGGCGACAATGGATTCTTCCCGTGAGATTTGGTAGATGATTAAAGGAAATAAAAGTATATCAAAATATTTTACATTTGAATTTGTTTACATTCCCGTTGCCATGGAAATAAGTATAATGAAAAATTTGAAAAATTGTCTACCAATTCTATAAAACACCATTCGGTTTATCAGTCTAAATAATAAGTTAAAATTGCCAACATTTTATTGTATAATTCGTCAATTGTGAATCATATTTCTAAGTCATTAATTGCCAATAAACTAAACTGTCCAATCAGAGAACAAGACCTGTGATAGCATGATTTTGACATTCCAGAATATTAAATGTCGGTTAGCAATTAGTAGAAATAAAGGACAGCCACCAAGCATGTTTGTTGAAAATTATATAAGTAGTAAATAGTAGCCCAATTTCTATCTGGCGGTAATAATGGGAAATTATCGTAATTCCCGTCACCATGGAAATGGGATTGAAAATAAAATTAAATGTAAAATATTTTGATAGACTTTTATTCCCTTTACTCATATACCAAATCTCAAGAACAGAATCCATTGTCGTCTGAATCACAGGCCCTCGAAATTTGAACTTTGCACCCGGTTACCTTGGCAACTACAAGATAAAAATTCCAGAAAGACATTTTATTACATTTCTATGAACCCTAGTCATCATATCCACCTAACCAAAGTTGCATAAGAGAGGTTTCTAAGAAAATATTATGAAAATAGTGTCATGAATAGGGAAACGATCGGCCCTCGCTAATTTCAGGAATCCGCTCACTGCATGACCTGTTATTTAGTACACCTTGGTACAAACACACCACTAAGATTTATCACCAGCCAGCGCCACAATATATAGTTCGTGATCAACTATGTAAATGAAATCACCAAATCATTTTTTATATTTTAGCAGATGGCTAACCACCACGTTTCTTCACACCACCAGTTGGGGTATCTCAGTAATGTGGTTACCGGGATATTCAGCCATGACCGTTTTTATTAAATGTTATGACAGTTTAGGGGATTTCAAATAACTACACACAGTTATAGTATATACGGTATAGTATGGCGCCCCCAGACCTTCCAGTAATCTGCGAGGGCTGCGGCGAGCCCTTCGACACTGCGCACGCTCTCAGCTGCAAGGTCGGAGGGCTAGTTATTCGCCGGCACAATGAGATCCGGGACGTGTTTGGTGACCTTCTTGCGGAGGACTTCGGTGCGACTAACGTCAAGCGGGAGGTCACATAGGCCGAAGGTCACCTGGTCTCGGATTGGCAGGCGGTGGAGGGGGTGAGGGCGGATTTGGTATCCAGGGGTGTTTGGGCGAACCAGGTAGAGGCGTCTTTCGACGTATCGATTATAAATCTTGACGCCACTTCCTATGTTCGCTCAAATGCCTCAACGGAGACCTTACTCGCCCAGAGGGAGCGGGTCAAGCGGGCCCACTACCAGGAGGCCTGCGAATCCCGCAGGATGCACTTCACCCCGTTGGTGTGTTCCACCGACGGTGTGTGGGGTGCGGAGGCGGCTGTATTCATCCGGCACCTTGCGGAGACCCTATGATCTAAGAGGGTCGGGATGAGACAGCGGGGTTTGGGAGAGGTTTTGGGTGCGGTGAGGCAGCGGCTGCAGTTTGGTCACCTTCAGGCGACCTCTCTGTGCCTCTGGGGTGGTAGGAGGCCATGGCGGGGCCTCGGGTTTGGGGATGGGGCGGGGATTCGGGGTGTTGACCCAGATATGTACTGATTACATATCTGTTTCTTTATTGTAAATATTTATTGTTAACCTGTGCTTCAATCTTAATTATTCTACTTAATTAATTTGTGATCATTTGTGCTTCGCCTGATTTTATAATTTAGTAATGGAATAATAAATTGATTAAATATGGCACAATATCGCCGACTACACACAGTACGAACCGGGATAATTTAATATCGAAGATTTATGTAGCTTTGATATTAGAATAAACTAAAATAAGATTGGACAAATTCAATGCTTTTGATTTTCTAACGCAGACTTTATATTACAATATCAACCTCCAGTATCTAGAGGCCTGAGTGATTTTAGAGTACTGTAGGCATCCCATTAATTTATTGAATTATTGTAGGCCTAAAATTTTCTTTCAGTTCACACTAAACCCGGTACTGCACCTATGGTGCAGATTAAAACTACTTAAAACTGAAAGAAATTTGGTACAGTGGGTGCTACGGTGCCGGTTGTTATTTAATAATTGTTCTACTTAAATTGCTCTATCAATTACTATCACAAATTCAATGTTAGTAGCTGCTAATAAATATATTTTTGGTTTTGATGAAAATATTTATATAATATTTTATGGACTGGTAAGGAATACATTGACAGGGGGAATGGGGGTAGCTTTCTACAGGAAGACAGCGAGAGTAGAGAAGCTGCACTTTTACTAGGTATTGCAAGTAATAGACCACCATCTAAGTTAAAACCAAGAGCATCATTTTATATATAATGGTGCTCTTGGTTTTTCATTTTCATAAGTGATTTAAATTATGGTGAAATTATAGTATGATATATTCAATTTTGTTTCTTTAAAATGAGTCCTTTATTGAAACAACACAAAAATAAGCATTGCATTTGTCACTTTATCGGAAAGTAAGAATAAGATTCTTATTAAATATAAGCTTATCGTAGTGTACATAGGCATATAAATAGGCGAATTATATACGTACATTAATTAATGGAAACATAATCTTCATTGAGTTGTGAGCAGGACATTCATGAAATAATTTTACTTATATAGTATAGCAATAAGCAAGATTTGGTTTGTTAAATGTTGCTAAGTTCTATTGACTTAGACTTGTAGCTTACATTTCTAAAAATATGGCGACATTGCAAATTTTTATTGGCCAACAAACTTTGCATAACATTAAATAATTTGCTCCAATTTTCGCCTATTTATAGAAAAAAGTATTCAATATGGGTGTGGCTGGCGAAATTGTTGAGGGTAGATAAGCGCACAGCTATTGGTGGGTTTGTTATGCTGATCTGTCGGGAATCATTTCTTATGTGAATGATGCATTAGGATATTTAGTTTTCCCTTACAAATAAATGCTGTGTGAATCAGTTATCATTTGATCAATTAAAGCCACCACAACCAGGGCGTTACACAGGACTTGCTATGAGATGGCATAAATCTACATTAATTATTAACATATAAAATATTTTGTATGCGAACTTAACATTCTATGTGAAGATGTTCAACCAATAATTGCGTTAAGAATGGCATCTCCTAAGTTAATCGCTACTGTGAGGGAGGGAGCCTTTTTTGCAAGCGTAATTAATACAGGTCCTATCAAACCCCTACCTTATTACAGTCATTAGAATAATAAACCAGAGTGTCCCACAGAATTGTCCCTACTGTGTTTTTTTAATAAGTCATTCTAACTTCATAGAAATATTATGTTTTTTGTTTTGTATTGCATTGCATTTTTGTATTGCATGCATGTATTGTATTGTATCTGAGTTCATTATGTCAAGTCCTGCACAACATGATTCATAGATGATATAAAGTTGTATAGTTGTAACTTGTAACATAGACTCTCCCTTTTCATCCAATGCGTTGACTACACTTAACTTGTGGTCTGATACCTGGCAAATACCAGACCAGTTGCACCGCAGAATTGTAAAGTACTTAAAATTGGTGTAAAAAATTTGAAGCAGTCTTATTACTTAAACAATACGAAACTGAAAGCTGTTAGCAGTTTTTAGGATCTGGGCATTACGATATGAGGAGACGATGACCTGAAATTTTCGTTGAATTGTAAAGAGCGTGTAAAAAAGATCATTAACATGATTTTTCGTTCTTATTATAGTAGCTCTGACAATGCTTTAGTAACATCATATAAGGCCTTCGTCTGACCCTTAGTCGAATACTCAACCATTACCATATCAGATGTATAACATCGATCTCATAGAAGGCGTACAGCGATATTTTACACGAATGCTTTTTTCATGGTGCAATTTATCATATATTTGCTGTATTGAAAGGCTTTATTACCTTAAATTACACCCCTTAGGCCGCGTTCACACTACCGAGTCTAAAACGCCCTTATGTATTATATTAGGCCTATATAATGTAATATTATTTATTATTGCTAGCTAGCTATATTTATTTTATTTTGACTTTGACTCGATAGTGTGAACGCGGCTTAGAGATGCGTCGTATCATTTTTGATTTAAAAATGATATACAATATATAACGTGATCTGCTTGATTTGGATTTTCAAGAATTTTTTTTATTTATAATTATTGCGGATTCAAATTCAGTGTACTTAAGTTGTTAATTTCGTTACTTATTTGTTTTTATAATTTTAAAACAAGAGAGTTCAATGAAATTCAAACCATAGGCCATGCAGCCGGAATTTACTAAGTGAAGGTTTAGATTACATATAGAACACATATAGTCGAGTCAATCTAGCAAAAAACCCATAAGTATTTCGCAATCAATCCGAACCACACATTTTGGATTCTATATTACCTTATTAATGACCAAAAAAAAGTCTATAAAATTTTATTTTGCGGATCATATGTTTATTCATGGAAATTCTGCGTAAATTTGCATAACACAAGCCAAACAAAAGGAACAGTAGGGAAAAGTAAGTAGCAAATTGGTGATGTTCCAGAATAATTTAATTAATTTCACAATAAGCTGTGATTCAATGGGATATTAGTAATATTTACACTGGGGTGTTACACATTAATTGCTATATCTCGGAAACTAGAAGTCGCATCGAATTTTTAAATATATCAAAAATTTCACGATATATTAAGGTAACACTGTTGTAAAAAAATTATACAATTCCACTGCAAGGAAATTTCATAATTTCCATTAATGTTAGTGAAGATTTTCCACATAATTAAATTGTGATTGCTCTATTGATTTTAGGTGTAATTTATTTATTTGTTTTAGTTTGAAAACCGCAATAGTTTATCATATAACAAATAAATTTTTTGGGGATAAGGGTTTTTGAGGCCGATAAATCCGATGGGCGAGGTTACATCCACCCGTTTAGTAGAGAAGTTGTGTAAATAAGGTCCTTATATTGTACCAGCAAAATTGGTATTAAAAATGGTTAAATTATTAGACAAATTTCCGTTGCTCTGGAAACTAAATTGGTAACTATATAGAAGTGCATACTTCTGTCAATCGATAGTCATTAGAGTAAAGTTTGTCTGTACCAAATTTGGAGAAAATCCCACCAATAGACCCCTTGTTGCTATGTAAAATCCATGTTGCTAAGGAAAGAAACAGGAAATTGAAGGTGATCCGCATAATATATTTTTATAGACTTTTTTGGGGGTATTAACAAGGTAATGTAGAATAAAAAAAATTGGTTTGGATGAATTGCGAATTTGTTATGGGTTGACCCCCTTTTTCGGCTAGATTGACTCGCCTAATAGTGTTTTCAAGTAAATTGAAAATGATACTAAGAGTAAATAGAAACTGTTTGTATATACTAGAATGTTAGATAGTGTTGTAATTAGAGGTTTTAACTAGCTATTTTATGCAAATAATATAACTACCTAAAGATATCTCCAGTTTTGCAAGATAATTTATTGTGATATGGTGTGCTTGCTTAATCCTATGTTTCATCTGTTAACAAATATATATTCTGGAATGTTAGCTAACAGAAAATATACGATCACCAGCTAAACTGTGCAGGTCTGATGTTTCGGGTTAGGTAAACTTTGTATAACGAATGTACGACGTTGGATGCTAACAGCATACATCTGCTGTTAGCGAGAGCGAGAACAAATGCATGCAGTTAGAGCCCAGCATGGAATCCCATATAAGAGTACTGGTACTACTACTGCCATAAATAATCGAACCTTAGGTTCCGTTATATTCTATGGGACTTCCAAATCCTGGACAGACTATTTAACGCTGCCCATGCCTTCCCCTTATGTATCTGAAGGTATTCATCTGACTTTCTGAACCATGATCCCAAGTAGTAGAAGTCATCCTGATTATGCCCTATTATTATTACGCCCTTACGATCAGACATTTCTTGGCTCTCTAGGTAGACTGTCATGATTTTGGTCTACTTGGAATTTACAAAAAGACCGTCACTAGAAGCAACCTGATCCAAAGAGCAGAGGAGCCTTTGGGCTCCCTCTAGTGATTCTGACAGAACATAAATATGTATGATACTGCGGTAAAGTTAATAAACAACAAACCAGTATACAATAACACACAGGTAGGCGTAGACCAGTACGGTATATGTAGACCCGGTTCTTCAAACTAAATGTACATTTAACTTTAAATGTACATTTAAATATCGTAAATGTACATTTAGTTAAATGTACATTTAAATATCTTAAATGTACATTTAGTTAAATGTACATTTAGTTAAATGTACATTTAGTTAAATGTACATTTAGTTAAATGGACATACCAGGTAAGACAACCCCTACAGTGCCGCTACAAACGAATAAAAATAATCTTAAACAATGAACATTACATTGTTGTGTCAAACTAATACTTATCTTTATAACTAAAATTAGCCTATATCAAACAATAGTAAACTGTATGCTGTTAGCTAGTGAATGTTGTTAGCGTTGCCTAGCGACAAAGTGGAACAGTAAGTGGTACAGTATAAACCCCTCAATCTCAGCTGGAACTCGATAAATTTAAAACGGTTTTCAGATTCGTGATCAGCACACCTTTTTACAAGTTATGAACCTGTTTATAGAAAAAAAATTTACCCCCTATTCAACCCTATTAAGACCAAAGAAAAACTACGTTTGATGAACATACCGATTCCACCACCCCAGAATTCCTCAATGTCTGACGCAGCAGTTAATTATAATAATTATCGTTCACCGTAAAATAAAACCTTACTTTATTGATCGTCATCATATAGTTAATATTGTATTACATTATTGTATATTTAAGGCAGCATTATTGTAAAATGTTTTAAATAGTAGTACCGGTATAGGTGATAGCTAGTAAAATAATAATTATTAATAATAATAATTAATAATAGATAGATAATAAATAAATAATGATAATAGATAATAATAGATAATAATTAATTATTTACAGCAAAAACTATAACGGCCCTCCCTACTATTTAATATTTTTAGAAACTTGACCAATTATAAAATTACAAATTAGCCATATCGACGTTAATGAATATGATGTACCGACCGGTTAATAATTATTTAGAATAGTTTGGTTATGTAAAATACACCGATATGAAATTAGAACGGAAGAGCTGGCCATCTTTCGCACCTTATAGTTTTCGTTGACCTGGTGATTTTCATAGCCCTCCGTATCTGGTGGGAGTGGGTCTCCCCGCATCATAGCAATGTTATGTAGTATCGCGCATGCTACAATAATGCGACATACACTCTTGGGTCGCATTCTCATCTCACCATGGAGGCAGTGAAACCGACGTTTAAGGATACCAAATGCGCGTTCTACAACATTCCTGGTTTTCTTATGGGCTGTATTATAAGGCCTTTCCGCCCTCGCTTCTATCTCTGGCTCTAGGAGTGGGGTGAGTCGCCAACGCTGACAAGGATACCCGCTGTCTCCCAACAGAATTCCTTTACGTTTGCCGGTTGCGAAATCAATTCCAACTTTACTATTCTTTAAAACACGTGAGTCGTGCACACTGCCAGGCCAATCGGCAACAATGTTCAGAAATATGCAATTTGCATCGCAGATGGCTTGAAAATTTACACTATAATAACCTTTGCGGTTGACGTAGTAGACACTCTGGTCCCCAGGCGGTGTTATTATCTTCACATGAGAACAATCGATCGCGCCAACTACGCCAAGGGACACCAGCAACCGCAAAGAAGTCTTCCTTAAGTTTCTGCAAATTAGCTTCGCCGGTTGGCAAACATATGAATTTATTTAAATGTTTCAGGAGAGCGTTCGTTACTCGAAAAATTGTCCTGCTAACACAAGACTTCGATATTGGAAATGTGTCACCAACCACATTCTGGAAGGAACCCGATGCGTAAAACCTCAGAGTAACTGCTAGCTGTAACTCAACACTCAAAGCTTTGTTGCGCTTAGTTTGACGTTTTAGATCGTGTTTGACGAGGTCGCAAATGTAGGCAAATGTTGGCTTTGTAAAACGGTAGTGCTGGAAGAATTCAGTGCTATTATAGTAATTCAGTGGATTTATTTTAATTCTATTTTTTCTAACTTTCTTTCTTGTACTGAGATTAATCAAGAGAGGAACGAATGCCATAATGGTAGTATAATGCAAATAAATAACCGTTAAAATTAACTATTAAAAAGCAAGTTAAGCTAAAATGAATTTTCTTTCTAGAAACCATTTTTAAGTAACCTGTGTAGCTTACTTAAGTTTTCCCTTAACTTATAAAAGTTAAATGTACATTTAACTTTTGAGCAACCGAAATTAAAGTTAAATGGACATTTAACGATGAAACCTTAAAGTTAAGGGATCCCTTAACTTTAAGGGAGCTTTGAACAACCGGCCCATAAACAACAATGGTATAAGGGAATGGCCTATAATAGAGTCTGTAGGTAGACGTTTCCATGAGAGAACTGGAACAAAAAGTATACATTTTCACCCCGACGTTGCCTATGAGGCACACATATGCATATGCAATGATGTGTTATACAACAAGTATGATATATAAATAACGAGTTTCTTTATGAAGGATGTACAAAACAAACCACACCTGAGCCCTGTAGGCCACATCAGTACATACAATATTATAAACATCAACACATAAAAGTTTATCAAACCGAAAATTTATCAAACAGATCGAACTGGTTGCTAAATTGTTAACTTTAGTGCCTTTGCAATATATATTCCAATATGGGAGGTACACTCTGAAAAGTAATGGATAGGATACCCATGCCGTGGGTGCAGAATGTTACTGAAAGTTTAGAATGGTTAAGTGGGAAGTACAATGTAGGCACATCTGAGGCACATCGAAGGAACTTAGGGTCATATAATTCAGAGGGAACACAATCCACGGTTGCTCATGCTCGAGGTATAGTTTACGCCGCGCCAGAGGGATATTGGAGATGCATACTCAAACGTTGCCTGCAATGGAGGCCTTGGCACTGTAGCCCGCTATGACTTATTTAGTTGAAGGGATTACGAACCCTCTCTGATCAACTAAATTATGAATAGGCTACTGGTGCTCATCGGGCTGCCCTACTGGGTTGAGAGCTACAGTTAGTACCACCCACATTACTGCCATAGTGGTAGCAGGATCTGGGGACCCTGAACTGACCTTCTACTGACCGTAGACGTCGACAACCTTAGTGCAGGACAAATGAAAAATATATTTGGTGATTGAGAATGTTTTGGTGTGAGGGGGGGGGGGGTTGTTTGAACGTTTCTGTGCCATATAGGATATAATTATTAGTACATTAAATTATAATTCGTAGATGGTTGCACTGTATGTATGTATAGTTGTATTTTTGTCCACATACAACCAATAATATAATGCGGTACAATCAGGATTGATAATGTTTGCGATATGCAGTTGAAATATATTTCCTATTTATTTAGTCTTATGTATAATTTTGTAATCAGTAACATTCCCTATTGAAATCAAACAAATGTTATTTACTCCTATGCATAAACTTCCATTTTATGCATTTATATACATGTATGTATATCGGTATATTGGAGCTGGTATCTTCTACAACCCAAGATATCTTGAAAACCAAACAAGATATGGAATAATGGTTTGTATATTTTCATTCAGCATAAATTCTACATCACATAGGATATGTTTCAAAAGAATGTGCACTACCCCCCCCCCCCCCCCCCCCCCCCCACCTTAATGAGAGCTTTCCCTTTTAGTTACAATGAATTCACTTTACAATAAGAAAGCATTTATGGTCCTTTGATGTCATGCCATTTAGCGTGTACGTATAGGCCTGTCTATCAGCATTACTCACAAATTCTACATAAATTTATTGATCTAGGATATTGATATTGATTCTGCAATAAATAAATTCACTGATACACTCATTATCTTTCATGTCATCATGTTTAGCTTGAACATATTGATTGGTAATAAATATATAAATGGGATGATTTTTTAAGTAAATTTATTACTGATCTCTTCAACAAAGAAAAACTTAGTTTTGAATCGTTTTAGTATTTTGGTATTTTACCAAGGTGAGTAGAACATATTGGGTTACAGAGATTACTGATTATGATTAATTGACATGGGATAAAGACAAATTGTGCTGGAATCAGCTCTGTTAATCTGTAACCAGTTTACTTGAGTTGCAATTTATTGTTTTGGTTAGAAACTCCTGCCGCTTCCCATAACCCAACAATTACAATATAAAGGCCAGGCTTTACATGAGTGGTATGGACTAATACTACTACTATAATCGGCATGATGCATTGCAGCTGCACATTGAGATGCTATGCTGGCTTAACAAAAATATTTTTGCCACCACCATACAATCCACAATTGGAATGCCCCAATGCAGCGTGCATTAAGAATGCTGTGCCGGCTTATCAACAAAACTGCACCGCCACAACTCCCTATCCCTATGACTTTCGCGAGAATATCCGCATCTTCAAGGCCATTGTCTTTAAGAAGCCTCTCAAGAAAATCATGGACTATCGACATGCTTATTTTCTCCATTGGGCTGCCAAAGTAAAAGATTGTGCACAGGCTGGTTCTTACAGCGAAAATAATGTCCTGCAAAATGATCTGGACACCAGTTGACGGAATAGATTTCCCATGTTGTCATTAGCATTAAAGACGGGTGGATGAAAAATTCAATAATGGAATTTACAAAAACGAGTTCTCTCCAGCAGGTACAACACTTTGGTTTGCCAGTCAACAGGGTTGGTGTCGCAGTGGGCCAATCTTCCATAGCTCCCCTAATATATATATATAGCCTGCAATTGGCAAGTGCCTCATCTTCCAGGCCATCATATATCACACCGCAGATGCAGGTGCAGCTTGGAGTAGGATGTACCTTCAAGTTTTCGGACATAGGGTACATCCAAATACTTATGCCCTATCACATCCAATAAATACCACTGTAATCAGGCATCGGAGTCCAGCCCCAAGTCAGAAATACTTTCTCTTAGACAGCAGTAAAGCACCCATAATCATTGTACGAAACAATATAGCGACACCACATAATACTTTTTAAGCAATATTGTGTGCATAATACTATATATAAAAAACAAATACACTTTTTCCTAAAGCACCCCTAGTTATATTTTCTTCAATTGGCAGAGCGACACCAGCTGGGTCACAATTAAACACCAATTTTGCGGCAATAAAAACTTTCGTTCGAGCCCCTTTTCGAGGCTTGCGCTACCAAATTGGGGCTTGGGCATGGGAAAATGCCCAACACCGCACCCCCCCCCCCCCCCCCCCCCTAATCCGAGACTGTCATGTACCAAAGTGAAAATACAGTAACCCCTCCACATTTTGGTGATGACCCACATTAGTACTTTTGAGTATAGTAAATTTAACTGTATGGTATGTTGGTTGAGTATAGTCATTTTAACTAATATGAGTAGGTTGATTCAATCTTGAATAATTTCACAAAAAAATATAACGCTGTTCTATAGCACAATTAATTGGCTGAGTCATTTAATTAGTTTATTAATTTTGCACCCTATTAATAATAATTTAAATATATATCAAATGTGATTAGTTAATTATATTTAATTAATTAAGTGGGCTGATTCAAGTCTATATTAATTATCACTTGAATGTTGGATACCGACTTAATCGATGAATGCGATACAAATAAAAATGCTTATGCATGATTATGTAGGGAACCATAATTCGATCTATTATTTATAGGAACATTCCCGAATCGTTTGATGCAGAGGATTATTTTCCATTGGAACATTCCCGAATCGTTTGATGCAGAGGATTATTTTCCATTTTATTTCAGCTTGGTAGTTTTCAGCCAACAAATTTTTGCAAATTTCCTAAAAGAAAACCCTTCCAAAATGTTCATAACTATCTTATCTTGGGGATGCAGAGTATCATTACGATATATATACATTGCCATTTTCATTAAAAAGTAGCCTTTTCGGGCCTTAAACAACTCAATTGTTAATTTTCATGATACAAAAAATATTAACCATGAAGTCACTTATACAAAATAATTACATGTACGGAAAAGATTTAATATGATGAGATGAGATTGAAATTGAAATTATGCATTACCATTTATCACGCCTTTGGTGCATATAAGGAATATAGATAATGTGAAGTGGGATCTAAGTATTTAGTTCTTACACATAAAATACGTAGTTAAAAATATAAATTACTATTTTTTTACAGGAAATTCACCTTCTATCCGGAAAAATGAAATTCATCATCATCGCTTTCTTTGTGTTCTTTGCTTTATGCGCAGTTAATGTTCACAGTCAGGAGTTATGGGCACACTGTTGCGAACTTGGTCCATGCCCTTTCCCTGAGCAGAATTACTGCGAATGGTTTATTACCTTTGATAGTTGCGGAGCTTGTCACGCCGCAGCTGGTGGAGCTGATTGTGGTGGATGTGGGTGGCCATTTTAAAAGAAAATATCATTTGTTTCAGACTAAATTACTATGAATAGCTGGTGATGGTGGATTTATTGAGTTATTGGTCTAACTGGGTTAAATAATGAATCCTTGGTATTGTTCCTATAATGTGCATGTTATGTAAAACAAAACAAAACAAAACAATATAATATACTGTAGTATATGTATGTATATATTGTAATTTTTGTGAAGGGTTTACAGTGGAAGATCACCCGTGTCAGTGAACAGACATTCCCTTGCTGAACAAGCCTAAAAGATTCTCCCATTCTATTGTAATTTAGAAATAATTTTTTCAAATTGTTTTGCCATGCCAGTGACCTTTAAGAGATGTCTCAAGAAATTCATGCTTATGTTCTCCATGAGGCTGTCAAAGAATAAGATTATGCACAGATGTCCTGTAGGTGGCATCGAACCCCATTGATTATTACCGACCGATTATCTGGTACCCCTTTCACAGGGACTGGTCCATTCCAGCGATCAGTGCACCTACAGTGTTGTTTGGGCTTTGTATCTTATATACTATCTTATATACTTATTGCGATAGTAAAAGAGAAGCAATACAAATATTTTTTTCAACTTTATCCCTTTATCGACCTAGGAAGGCAGCTAGGTACCGGTACAAGCCTACTACTTACTGACCTACATCTATACTTACACTACACTGCACTACTATAGTACTTGAGTGTGAGTCTATAAACGGAGGTAACTAATGACAGACCAAGCCGGCTCCGGCCAGAGTTTAGGTGAAGATCTGCAACAGGTTACTATTACTTACGCAAGGTTACACGTAGGTTACACAACTATTAATGCGCAAGGTGGTAATGGGAAACGGCAATCCATGTGTTCTGGCTCTATTCAAAGTCAAATGGAATCCAGTCAACCGCCAATAGTAATTGTTAACTCATGCTTAGCAGTACTGCTGCAACGGCTATCCTCTGACACAGCGCCTGCCGCTCAGGCATTTGTCTTGGCAAACTTCGTGCCGGAGGATATATAGGCTGCTAAAGTTGAATTATTCGAAAAGTTCGGGTTCGAGTCAATAAACCGGAAAGATACTAAGGATCGGTCTGCTGCTGCAGCAAATGCGCGGGACTTGTGGGATAAGCTCACTGATTTAGATAACAGCGGTACTTTACCTGTGATCGCTGTCCATGCATTAGAGATATGGAAGCTCCCGAAGGGACCAGGTAATAGGCCTAGTGACTCCATTCGAAATGGCGGCGGCCCCGGAAGATATGATGGAGTTGCCAATGTTGCTGACATAGATTGTGTAACCCGGCTGGCGGATATGGACGGAAAACTGGATAGAATTCAACAGTCAATTATTGATAAAATTGATACTGTCATGGTCTCATCGAACACTCATCAATCTAACTCATTAGGCCTACCTGGTCGCGGATCTGCGCCATCGAGAAATTCATCTAGGGAGAGAGTTTTCACTACAGGTGCCCGTGGGACCTCCAATTCATATAGTGATGTTGTGTCTCGTAATACAGCATCCCCATCACAGCGTCCTCCTGCAGCTGCAAGACCCTCTTATTTCAGAAATGCGGTGGATTTATCGTCGCGCGACCCCCCATCTCGCATTGGATCTGGTACAGTTGTTCCAAAAATGAATACCGGGATTTATCGGGCGAGCAATTATACGCCAAGTAGTGCTAAACGTCCCAGGCCAAACACTCCTGATGGTGATGATTGCCAAGAGCTGGCAGACGATGGCGTTGGGTATACCATGGTTAAACCTAAGCGCAGGAATCGCCCACAGTGTGTAGTTGGTACAGGAGGCGGTGGGAATACGGGTTCTACAGGAACGAAGAAATCGAGGGCAGCGCCTGTTGATATTTTTGTGTTTCGAGTGGACAATGACACTCTCCCTGAACATCTGGTGGATGATTTGAAAGCGGGTGGTGTAACCGTAACGACAATGGCCATCAGGAAAATCTCACATGCCGATTCCCGTACCTCCAGCTTTAGAAATGCGATCCCAGCGCAACATCTGGAGGCCGCCTTATTACCTTCGGTATGGGACAAGGGAGTATGTGTTCGCCCGTGGGTTTACTATTCCAAATCGAACAGAGCACAAGGTAAAGACACTGCTACCGGTAGTATCAAATCAAGCAGCGCTCAAATAGAGGATAATACAGCTGGTAGTACGCGAGCTGATGACAGCTAAGTGTCGGAGCTACTCGCCAATCCGCTATGGCTACTTCAACTTCTAAACTTAACATTGTTTCTTACAATAGCACCGGCTTTGGTGTAGATAAAATAGATCTTATTAAATGTTTAGCCTTGGGAGCTGATATATTGTGTTTGCAAGAACATTTTGTTCTAAAGGCCAATCTGGGTTATATTCGTAAAGAGTTTCATCCTGAGTTTATTTGCTTCTCTGAACCGGCTATTTTTAAGAATGATTTGCAGTTGGGCCGACCCGTAGCTGGTCTATCAATTTTAGTAAAACGCTCACTTAGTAACTATGTTAAACATATTAAGGCCAGAAATTTTAGAATTCAAACCATTAAATTAATTTTACCTAGTATTTCTGTAGCAATTTTTAATGTTTATTTTCCAACGGATAGTCGCTCACTATCTGTTGTTTCAGATGAGCTATTGTTAATGTTAAATGATATACGTGATTAATTTCAGAAACTAATTGCAACGGTGTAATATTAGCAGGAGATTTTAATGCCGATTTTGCTCGCAATACGGCCCATGTTACGTTAATAGACTCATTTATTTCTGAACTGGGGGTCTGGTGGATGTTTGGTCTATTTTTCAGGTAGATTTTACATATTTACATACAGTTGATAATTGCACTTTTGCTTCCACGTTGGATCGTTTTATGTTATCTAGTTCATTGCTGGATACTTGTATTGAAGGTGGTGTGACACACCTTGGCTGTAATTTTTCCAATCATAGCCCGATTTTTGCAAAGTTCAATGTAAATAGTAGTGACACTATTACGTCAAACAACATTGGGTCACCTAACTCTGTGGGTAAACCTAATTTCAAAAGGGCGACTGCCGAGCAGAAGTCGGAATATATTAATGTGTTGAGATCTAATCTAGAGGCTATATCCAGTGAACTTCCAGTATGTGAGAATTTATTGTGTGATGATAATGTTCATGTCAATGATATAGAATCGTTCGCTTTTGATTTAACAGAGGCCCTTAATGATGCAGCACAGAGCCTCCCACGTCCACCTCCACAGCGGGATAAACCTGATCAGCCTATATTGCCTGGTTGGAATGAACACGAGCGCCCATATAAGGAGGACGCGGTGTTTTGGCACAGTGTATGGATCTCAGCTGGTAGACCAAATGGGTCACAAAGTAATCTTTTTCACCTTAGACGTATGTCCAGGGGTCAGTATAAATATGCAGTTCGGAGATTGAAGGGTAGATTAGACACTATTCGTAAGGATAAATTTATGCAAGCATGTCTAAATAATGGTTCAGATATCTTTGCGGAAATTAAGAAATTACGGGGTAAGCTTTCGACCCTTAGTACTTCAGTCGATGGGGTGAATGATCCTGAGGGCATTGCCCTCACTTTCGCTTCCATTTACTCTAAATTGTACAATCAGAATTATAACTCGGATATGTCTAATCTGGAATTGCTTATTCGGGATGGCATTGGTAGTTTAAATAGCAATGATATAGAATCTATAACCCCTCAATTGGTATCAGCTGCTATCTTAAAACTGAAATCGGGAAAGTCTGACGTTTCAGGAGATTTTAACTCAGATTGCTTCATACATGCGGCTCAAGTTTTATCTGAGCCACTCCCGAATTTGTTTAATGCTTGCCTGGTTCATGGTTTTGTACCAAAGTTTCTCCTTATGTCGTCATTGGTCCCCTTAATTAAAGACAAGCTCAGAGATGTAGCTAGTACATCTAATTATCGTGCCATTGCTATCTCTTCATTATTTTTGAAGACTTTAGAATGGGTGATGGTTTTATCGCAAGGAGATTCTTTGAAAGTAGACGAGCTTCAGTTTGGCTTTCAGAGAGATTCCAGCACGACATCTTGTAGCTGGGCAGCCAGCGAGGTGATATCATATTACTCGCGTTTCTCCACCCCGGTCGGTACATGGTTGTTTTTTAGACCTGTCTAAAGCGTTTGACCTAGTCAATTGGGTTTCATTGTTTATGGAACTCTTGAAGAATGGGTTTTCTGTACTTTTCCTTCGGACGTTGTTGTTCGTTTATCGAGGTCAGACTTGCTGTGTTAAATGGGGGTCGTCAAGTTCAGATGCATTTGGCATTTGTAATGGAGTAAGACAAGGGTCGGTAGCGTCGCCGCTATTATTTTGTGTAATCCTAAATTCTCTTGTTGAAAAGCTCCGGAAGTCCGGTATAGGGTGCAATATTAGCTCCAGATATTTTGGTGTGATGATTTATGCGGACGATATCCTACTTTTATGCCCGACAATTGCCGGTTTACAAGTTATGATGAATATTTGTAGCGATTTCGCAGTCCAGAATAATATGATTTTCAGCACAAATAAAGACCCCAATAAGAGTAAAAGTAAGTGCATTCCGTTTGGGTTTACCTGGTCACCACCTAACTGTAATATTGTATTAAATGGCTCCTCCCTTCATTGGGTTAAGCAAGCCACCCATTTGGGTAATATATTTCATTTTAGTGGTAGATTTACCAGTGATGTAATGTCAAAACGCGGTAAATTTATTGGTAAATTAGTTAGTTTACGAGGGAATTATATTTTAACTACCCTTATACGTTATCCAATTTGCAACGTATTTATTGCACGAGTTTTTATGGTAGTCAATTGTGGGATCTATGGTCGGATGATGTTTTAAGATTGGTGACATCGTGGCATATTAACGTTCGCCTTGTTTGCGGGTTACCACTAAATACGCATCGTTTTATTGTAGAGGGATTGGTACCCTTCGCTCATCCCTATAGTATGATGTGCAGTAGGTTTTTATCTTTTGCACAGTCGTTATTGCATAGTAATAAACCCTCAATTAAATTTCTTGCAACGTTATGTTTATTTGATTGTAGGACAGTGTCTGGTGCGAATTTATATCATATTATTAATAAATGTCAAGTAGGTTTCAATAATATTTCAAAACGGCTATGGAATAATGTCACTTGGTTCCCAGACAGTAGATCATCATATATAGTGCCTGTGTGTAGAGAATTAGTTGATTATAACAATGGATCTCTAAATATTCCCGGTTTCAGTTCGGTTGAACTTAATGATATTTTGGTAAATATTTGTTCGCGTTAGACATTCGTGTTACTACTTAACTGTTTATAATTAAACATCTGTTGTATCATCTGTCGATTAGTGCTATAATTATTCTTCTGTACTGTGTACTATGCTGTTTAGTTGATTTATTTTTCTTTTTGTTCTGTTATAACATATGTAGTCTGTACCCGGCATAAAAAAAAATAAAATAAAAATAAAAAAAAAAATGCACCGAGATACCTCTCTGTCCTCAGTAATACCTGATGCCATATCAGCTCGCTAATACACTCTACATATGTATCCTCAATAAGCCACGGAAGTATGAGTTTGAATTTATATTCGTAGCCAACATATTTGGATGTAATGGCGTTGCTACTACTACTACAACTTTTTGGTCGAGCGTGCTCGAACATTGTTGCGCTGCCTGATGAGAGCTTCTGCACAGATTTATTTTCTGATGTGCAGTGTTCACCGAAATGGATTTTTGATGTATATGTAGGGTGATGTTAAGTTTAATAACTGGACCGTTGATGCATATTTCCTGAATTCGGTGACATAACATGGCATTTACTGGAAGTAATTAGTTTATTTTTGAGATTTGATTTATTTTTGATAATATAATTATTAATTTACAAATTATAACACTCATTGTTCGCACACTTGCAATACAAATTACAAGGCACCTTTAGAGCCTGGCAACTACATCTTGCAGTAGAACAAGGTCTTTGAGAATTGCATCTACAGGATGCTATTTGTAATATAGGCTCTGGAGCCATTGCTGGTACACCTGGATCTGGTTTAAGTTTGTTAGCGGCCGACAACATCCAACCAAAGTTTGTTGGTTCTAGTGGTGGCTGAGTAATGTCCCCAGCAGCTCTCCAGAATAATAACTGCAATCTCGCTCTTCTTATATGCTGGACTGCTGAGACATCAGTTGGAGGTAAACTTCGTATCTGGAATAAATAAGAAATTATAATTTTATTTTGTGCATGATATTTCGCAAAACTAGGTTAGCTTGCTGGAATTAGATGTACAGTAGTGCGAGTATACGCAAAATAAAAATAGTCACAATACGAGTTCCTGTTCTAGTATTATATATACAGCGCTGGTTGTACACTATTAACGGTTGATCACCCATTAAATTAATAACATAATAATTTTCTTACCTTTGGGGGATGTTTGGCTGTAGTAAACACTTTGTATCTTAGCTCATTCAATGATTTGGGCGCCCCTTCGCCTAAAGACCGATATAGGTTTAACAGAAATACATTGCCAGCTTTTAACCAATCATCTTCTTCGGCAAAGGGGTCAGTAAACGCGGTCAATGTGCTATTCATGGAAGGGAGCAACTTTAAAGCTGTCTTCTTTCCTTTACGGAAGGGAAATGAAACAGTATCACAGCCTGTCAAGCAATGTAAAGCAAGCAGACTGTGACACTTATCCTTTAATGCTGCAGCTGTTGCGTTTATGTCAATAACTTTTCCTGAGAATCGTTTCAAAGTTATTTTTGTAGCTGGTTTCATATTCCAAAAAAAGAACAATAAAAGTACAAATATATCTGTATCATCCGCAGTAATCTGGATATGATTAAATTCATTAATAAACTTTAACATATAACTAATGATTATAACATCTCCTTCCTCATGTTTGAATTCCGAGTTATTTTCACCCACTAAGCACAGATTTGAATCCTTGTGGTCGTAGGCGTGGTTGCATAATATATCAATGAGTTGCTTTTTGCTGTTTTCACATTTCATGACTGAGTCTCTTGGTGGTAATGTTGTATCTGGATTCAAATCGTATTGTATTCCGCTTCCTTTTGAATTTTTCTGTCTCCGTTCTCTCTCATAAGATTTAGTACTGTTGTGACTGTAGTGATCAAATATAATAAATGTTTTGTGAGAGTTTGTGTATTTAGTGGTGAAGTTTTCACATAAAGTTTTCACACTAGATCTACTTGGCCAGTGTATATGGTATAATGAGGCATTCCCATCGACCAGTTCCAAGTCTACAGGTTCAAGAGTATCACAATATTGTGCAATGCAAAATAATGCCGATTTTTGGCCACTGCGCATGCATCCATTTTCATTGAAAAGTGAGGGAGGAAATGGTGACAGCTCGAAATTGAATAATGTGGCTAACTCGATATGTTGTTGTTGTGCAATAACAAGAAGATGTCCGTACAGTTTCTCTGAATCGCAATAACTCATTGGTGCTATATCGCACTTGATATGTTTAGCCATTGTAACTACTTCTTGTTTAATGGGTGAGTAGAAGGATTCTGGGAGGCCGGATATAAACCTATTTAACCCTTTGGTGCCAATATCAACAGAATTGTCCACATTTACAGCAGGAGAAGCGACATGTCCATCAACAATATTAATCAATTTATTACTGTAACAGTTCAAGAAAGGATTGGCACTTTTTTTCAGAGCAGCTGCTATACTCTTTCTATCCTTTGCGTCAAGTGCTCTCCGTTTCTCGGATTCTTCCCTATGTTTACTATTGACCTGACTTAGGATCTTCATCTAACATCGTTTCTACAGCCATCGAGAACATGTTACTTATGTGGTGTGATAAGACCCAAACTGATGTCTGTTCCTCTGAGAGAGTCTTTCCAACTAAGCCACCTTTGGATTTTCCATACCGAATATATGTTTGCTCGCCAAATTGATCTTGGAAGACAGAATTCCACACACCATTATGATGACGGCAGACAAACTCACCATTGATAAAGGCATCATAAACATCCAGAGGAAGCATGTTCTCCATTTCGTGGACATGCCATGTCAAATATCTTGCATAGTTGTAATGACCAGCAGCAAACATATACGGTAACATCATTCTCATTGCATATAAGTAAAGTAGCCAATCATTGTTATTCTTAGCTGTGATAAATATGTTGATAATGGATACAGGAGTTATCAAGCAATCAACCCATAGACGTCCTGTTCTTGAATTACGAATATTTTCTAGAGAGGATTGAACCATATCTAAGGTACTGTCAGGTAATATTATTTCTTTAATTACTTCCGATGCCACCATCCGAAAAGCTCTTATGGCTTTCGGCCAGACTTTTCCATTTACCATATTTGATACTCCTTTAAAAGTAGAGCTCAATACATCCTCGAAACCACTTCCATTCATCAAGATCCCTATGCACCCTACAAATGACATTAGAGTATGCATCCCCCCTGGGCTTGCAATTAAGTTAACCCATCTTTCTGGGTCAGACCATTTAATCCGTAACACTAGTTTATAGATCGCCATGTCAACACATATATGAACATAAGGCATATTATTCTTGCGGAGTTGTTCTTCTGACCAGGAAAGTACAGTCAAAATCGTGTCACAATTGGTAGGTGGAGAATCAATCAATGGTCCAAAAATGAACCGAGTAGGACCTTCAGGTATGTGGCCTTCTTCTCGTGATTTACATTGCATGAAACCTGACCATTCCATTGGATTTGTTACACTGTTATGGTGAACTGATACTAACCAAGCGACATCGGTTTTCAATGCTGAGTTTAAGCGTTTAACAGTTTCAAAAATCAAATGGGAAGAGTGCCGTTGGTAAACAAATGCTGGTGGTAATGGTTTTATTTCCCCATTGAATTGGAGAGAATCGATAGCAGTTAGATTTCTTACCCTTAATAAGTTTAATTCCTTTTTACTAGATATTCTAGGAATGTTTATTTCATATGGTTTAGCACTCCCTCCACTTGATAGCTGTGTGAACTCTAAAGCTGTAGCGTGCGTTTCTCGACATCCATTTGGTGTATAAACTTGTAAGTCAAAATTATCACACCACACACTAATTATATTTGGACTATCATTGAATACATCTTTGAAACAGAAGTCACATTCACTGGAATACTTCGCGGCCGATTTGCGAAATCTTAACACTTCATCATAACTTGCAATGTATCCACTCGAGTGTAAAATATCAATAAGTTCCCTGGATCCAAACTGGAAGTGTAGCTTTATAGCCAAACCAAGCGTGGTCTGATTATACGATTTACTGACTTGTGATTGTATTGATTGAGCGAGACATATACTCTCCCTGGACAATTCCCCATCTGACACTAAGGTTGAAACGAATTCCAATAATGTTGGGCTTGTGAATTGAAGAGCACTTCCCTTTGAGAAATCTCTCAACCTGTAAGAAGTTTTAGTGTCCATATATTTCCTTAAGTTTGTAACCTCAGTACAAATTTTGCGGCATATAATGGCGATGTCAGTTCTCTCCTCGTCATTACTGGTCACCAGTTTTATAGCATTTGGTAACGCCTCTTTAAAACAAATTAATGAAGCACATCCCTCTATTTTCAAAATAGCTAGCCCATTTCCAAAATGGTCTTTTAACATATTAATTAGCTCGAAGCGATCTTTCCGAATCTTTGAAGATGGATTAGGTCCACTATCATGTTCTGAAACATAATAAATACAGTTTAATCATCAACCCGCAATAAAATTATGAAATTTTGTAGATTTTTTTATGAATGAAATTGAAAGAATTAAAAAAAAATTTAATGAAACAATTTATTTTTGCAAGATGACCGGTTTTCCTAGAAACTTGGCCGTATTACTAACGCTTCTATGGGTACATTTATTGTAAGTATAAGAAATATTAGAGTATTACTATGTAAATTTGGCGCTATAGAAATTGTTTTATCATTATTATTATTATTAAATATACTAACAACAATATCACTCATACTTACTAAAATGTAAATCTCACCTGTAATGTTTCTAGAATAACTATTAAACAAATCGTATAGTTCAACGGAAGTCCATATCGCCGAAGGTTTGTAGCGCATTTCTTCTACAATACGATCAAATGCTTGTCCTATGTGATTACAAGAAACATGCTCTTTGTCCTCAACAACATTATCATTAATATTAGGTTGCACATGTTCCTTACGAAGGGCCGTTAGAATATTCCTCTCCGCTGGTGATAAAAACATAAAAATATATTTATATTATAACATAATATTTCGCTCATGTATCATATAAACCAGACATTATTTTATATTTTAGGAATACACAGTGCCGGTGGCTGCCAGAAAAAACACCAGCTACATCAATTTCTATAAATAATCACCAAAGTTTGGTTCTTATAGTTAATATTTTTAGTTATAGTTATAGTTATATATTTAATTTTAATATAGTTTTAGTACTGTAGTTTTGTTTCACTAGCTAATTAAATCTACAGAACTAGCTAGCAAAATACACTAGCTACCTGAAATTACTCAGTTACGATTTCACTTACTCTGAAATCACTTTTTAATGTTACTTCGCAACTTCTTTGGTACTACAGTACTACCACACGATGTTAAAAAATTAATAAGCTGTAGGCCTAAACTATTATAATATCATCAATATTTTTGGTCATGAATATATTCTTGCAACAGTTAGAACCTGAAATATCAATGTTTTAACATTTTTTGTAAAATTTCAAAATATACTAGCTAAACTAAAAATAGAACAATAGCTACCTTAATACATAATATCTACTAATGTTCTAGAAGACTAACCAACACAAAAATAAAAAAAAATATTTTTAAAATTTAAAAATACTAGCTAGTAAAAAAAATACTAGCTACCATAAAAAACATGATGTTCGAGAACATTCTTCAATACCAAGTAATGTAAGTCCCAGAGGGGTACCGGTATCTTTTCACAAGGAATAATAATAATAGCGCACATTACAGTAGAAAAAGCCATTTATAATAATATTCGAACGTTTAAAATAATTAATATACACAAAAAAGGGTCTGGTAAAAAAAAATGGCAGGGGGTGTTGACAGGGCGAAGTAGTACCCACTTTTTAAACACTCACTTCATATTAAATGGTGGCATAAAATATGTAAAATACAATACCTGTAAAAGTGACGTAACAACTTCGATGGTATCGGGCTCCCAAAGTACTTAAGTCACCAAGCTCACCATCTCCCAAATCCAAACGAATCTTCACTTTCGCAGCCAATTCGTCGTATCGCAGCAATCTGGTTTCGCAAATAGCCAGCAATTCCTTTCTAAGGTTGCCATCGCTGCATCTTATCACACGTTTCCAACGTTTAGGATTTTTGGGATCTATCGCCTTACATTCCTCCCCGCAGATAAGGCAATCTCTCTCAAAATTAAATGGCACTATAGATCGCAATTTTTTAATTGTGTTTGTCGAAGCTGGTAAAGGCCATGATACACCACAGGAGCGGCGAGCAGCAGCGGCGGGCGGCCGCGGCAAGCGGCGGGCGGCCGCGGCAAGCGCGGGCGGCCGCGGCAAGCGGCCGATGTGAGCGGTGACTTTTAGTATGATACACTATAGGAGCAGCGAGCGGCAGCAGCCATTTGTGGTGTATCATCACCCATAGAAAATTCTTAATCTATAAATCTATTTTTAAAAAGTGGCCGCTTGCCGCGGCCGCTCGCCGCTCCTGTGGTGTATCATGGCCTTAAGCAATCCCCGCCCCCACCCCTCTTTAGGATCTTTTTCATTGCTTAATGTAA
>JAUCBJ010001308.1:0-49515 GCA_032718475.1 Nemertoderma westbladi
ACAATACTACTATATACTTTATTACAATACAATTATATACTTTATTATTATTACAGTACAATACTATTATATACTTTATTATTATTACAATACTATTATATATTTTATTACAATACTATTATATACTTTATTACAATACTACTATATACTTTATTACAATACTACTATATACTTTATTACAATACAATTATATACTTTATTATTATTACAATACTATTATATACTTTATTACAATACCATTAATATAATACTATAATGTTCACCGGTTAATAATAAGACTCTGCAACTAGTCCTATCTCTATTACTAGAATGTGAAACATCGAATGAAACCGAATAAGTTCACCTAGTTAGGATCTAAGTTCACCTAGTTAGGATCTAAGATCACCCATTTAGGATCTAAATTCACTCATATAGGATCTATGTTCGCATATATAGGACCTAAGTTTGCAAAGATCTAAGTTCGTAAAAGTCAGGCCCTGCAGGATCTAAGTTCGTTTTACCGCGGCTGACCGGTAATGGCTGACTGGATTCCATTCCAACTCGATATTTAAGTACGGTAGCGGTACTGTGGTACCGGTAGCCTATTTCCAAACCTAGGCCTACTCAAAAAGTTAAGTTTTAAAAAAGTTTAATTAACTGTAATTTTATATCCTACGGTACCGGTCCGCGGTAGGCCTACCTACTGGCTACTGACAGGTCTACTTCAATTTTAAGTTGAATTTTAATAAATAATCAGTTGAAAATAGAACTTCTCCCAGCCTAGTGCTGTAGGGCTGTAGGGGAGTGCCCAGACTGCTTGTTTGTCAGTTTGTACCGGTAGGCGAGGCGGTATGGTATGCATTCAATTACAGAATTACATATTACTGTATTACAGTAGGTAACCGTATTAGGCCAATTCTTATTTCAGCAATTAGCAGATTAGGTCTGTCCACTGTCAGTCTCAGTAAGTCTGTCACCTGTGGCGCTGTGGGTATCTCTGTGTCTGTATCTGGGTACCGGCAGACCGGTATTAACCCTCCCCCGGTAACGTGGGGTAAAATAATACCCCGAGCAGCCGAGGGGATAAATTTTGATATTTTTCGACAATCTCTCATATTATCTGATTACTGGATTGTACCTATGTCCATGTATTTATGTATGTCTGTATGTGTATGGCCTGTATTTCACAAGCCAAGACTTCGACCTAATCACGATGCGATAGATTGCTGCTTAAGTATATCAGTATATGTGAATACTGGAATACGGTACTGCGGTAGGGCCTAACTCGTATTGTAGGCTTTCTTAGTGGTGTTCTGGCCTTTTGGGTCTCATTTTGGGTTCATTGTAACTGCAATAATACAGTAATATAAAATTTAGTTGGACAATAATCACATTTTATGACCAAATCATCAGTAGTTTTGCAGTCATGGTGTATATTTCATATTACAATTCAAGATCTTGCTGTCTTGTGCTATTGCGAGGCGATATATCAATGTATATGTTTATGTTTAATGTTAGTTATAGTTCATATCCGTACCGTACCGACCTGACCTATATGATATGATATAAGTATGAAATACCCTATGTTATTGAGATAGGCCTAATGTTTATTGTTTTGGTTAGAAAAGCCCACCACTGTAATGTAACCTGCTCCTTTCCGTTAATTAAGTAATGGAGATTAGTTTATTGTTTTGGTTAGAAAACACCACCACTGTAACACCATCGGTCAGGTCGGTACGCATATGAAACGATAACCTTAATGTTTAATAATTTACGGGTGTAGAAAGAAATATCTTATAAGGCACCCACTAACAAAATACAATTTATCGGAAGTCGTCATATTAGGCCTACCAAGTAAAAATAATGAACACCAACATAGATACACAACGATATATTTACCACGTTCACAAAATTTATATAATAAAAATACAGTAGTATTGCTACAGTGTACGTACAGTATTACGTATAATCTAAAATGGATATAAATGTTTATGTGTAGGCTACAGTAGATTAAAACCGGCAATAGTAACGTATATACTGTGGAGTGAGCAATTAATAAAACCAAAATAAATAAAAAATAATAAAAATTAAAATAATATATTCTAAACATATTGCGTCAGTTGTACGGTACTGTATATTAATTTTGAAGCAAATTTTGATATTAATTTTTTGTGTAAAATAGATTAAAACGTCAATTCTACATGACTAAATGTAGAGTACTGGAGTAAGCAAGTAATAAACCCAACATCATGCTGGATATTTACAATATAATAAGATTACAAATTTAAAAAGAAATTTAAAAATTAACAAGTTTATTGCGATAGGCTAGTATAAAATAGGCTAAAAATCATATGAATGTAATTGTTACAGTACAGCAGTAGGCCTAGATTAAAACATCATTACATTCGAATATATATATAACCTTGCAGCCTTGTTCTGTTGTTGACTTTCTGACTTTTAGTGGTGGTATTCAGTATTTGACTCATTTTATGTTTAATGTTTAATGTTTAATAGTTTGGGTATAAGAAAGCTAATGCTTATGGAACCCGTACACACCAAAAGAAAGTCCAACTGAAAGTAATTATAACAGTACCGGTAAGTAATTAAGTATTGCGACCAATACCGACCATGTTTACGAAACAATGACAAAAACATATATAAAACAATTGAAACATAAAAGGACGCAGTTAAATTAAAATAGTGTTCTTATAAAAATGGTTACTAATAAAATGTCTTGCTTGCTAAAGGGTTGAAGTGACGTCTATAAAATCACGAGTATACACAGCAAATTACATAACAGTCGATAAAGTCAGATACATACACTAAAAATTACAAATATACATTAGAATTACTAAACAAATTCAATAAAATGACAGTCTATATATATAGTATCACGAGTATACACAGAAAGTTACATATCAGTCGATAAAATCGGATACAAGTATATCGGTTAGGGCTAATATCGATAGTTTAAGGGTTAAAATAAAATATAAAATTAATTTAAAATATCAGATAATCCATAGCTATAAAAACAGTACGGTATGTAAAATAGATCAAGACATTTGAACACTTAAATTTACATGGATTAGCTAACACTACACGATGAGAAAATAAGTACACAGTTTAAGCTTTAAGGGTTAAAATAAAATATAAAATAAAATTAAAATATTCGATAAAATCGTTGTATAGAAACAGTTTGGTATGTAGAACTGATGGATTTAATTAAAATAAAATATTGCATATGAATTGGATTATTTAAGAAATAACAGTTGCACCATTTGGGTCTATTTAAAAATACGAACGATTGGTAAGAGATTATACTGTAAGTTACATAAAAATAAGTAGATCAAGTGAAAAATAAGTAGATAAGTAAAATAAGATAAAATGCGATAAAAATAAATATTGATGTGCGACTATAAAAAGAAAACAATTAAATATAACTAATGCGAGTTTGTGGAGAGGGGGGGGGGGGGGGTCATTGACTCTAAGTCTCGTTATTCGGACCACCAGGAGGGGGTAAATTTGAGCTGTAAGTTTTTGTAGTGGTTATTGAGTCTCGATTTGAATGCGTTAAGTGAGGGGGCGGTTACTACAGATTCGGATAAGGCGTTCCAGGGGTCAATGACACGGAAATGGAATGTTGCATTGCGTTGGAGGAGACGTGCGCGCGGTTTGTTTAGTTTAAGCGAATGGCCACGGAGGTTAGTTTCTGCGAGTGTGAGCATGTTTCTGAAGTCGACCGATTCCATTCCACTCAGGTAACGGTAAATTTGCACGAGGTCTGCGCGATGCCGTCTGTATTCCAGTGTAGGTAGTCCCAATTCGCGTAGTCTCGTAGGATAAGGCTTATCTCGCAAATCCTTTACTAGTCTTGTTGCACGTCGTTGCACAGATTCGATTAGTCTAATGTCACATATATTGTGTGGAGACCATACTGTGGACGCATATTCTAGAACTGGACGGACCAAAGATTTAAAGAGTGCAATAAAGATGTCTGAGTCTAGATGGTTAAATGATCTGTATATTAGCCCCAAAGTTCGGTTCGCTTTCTTTGTTATATTTGATATATGTCGGCTGAATGACAAATTGTTCTGGAATGTAACGCCTAGGTCTTTCTCGGAATCTGTAGTTTTTAGCGGCTTCCCGCCAAGAGTGTATGGTAAGCAGGGGTTATTATTGCCAACGTGCTTATTGGAACTGCAATGGTCTACTTAGAGTAGACCCATAACACCTCTAACAGTCTAAAAAACATAGAATACAGGAATAAGAAGCACTCTCCTGCTCTCACAGAATGCTTCGCTCTATGATAGTACCTTGTCTGCTTGTTGCAAAACGCCCCATCGCGACGTCAACGATGATCGCGATTGTAGTGCTGTAGTGGGATAACTTTTATGGCATTGAGCGTTGGGTAGGCCTAGACTTCAACCAAATTGAAAAAAAAAGTTCACAACTTATTTTTTCACCATTCTGCCATTTGGCAAATTCTGGGAGGGGGATTGCAAGTGTTTTTCTATTTAATGTTACTAAAATGTCTTTATCAATTTGGGGTATAAAAATACCCCACGTTACTGGCACTGGTGAAGGATAATTTTTGCCATACCTGATACCGGGGGGCGGGGGAGGGTTAAATACTGCGGCGCCGGGCCTCGGGCTGTCCCTATATGGAATACTGACAAAAAGCGCGCCACACGCGTTCAGGTTAAACGAAAATCGCGCCAGCCATTATATCTAATGCGCGCCAAGCCAACAATTGACCATGAAATTTTGCAGTAATTGCTCAATTGTAATAATTTATCAGTTTATAATGGTGTAGCCCTACAGTATTTTAACATTAAAATGCGAGTGTAGCGAGCAAGGAAATTTTCCAATTATGTTAACATAAATACAGTCTGACAGTAATAGTCAGATAGTGCTGTTGTTAGTAGTAGGTCAACCTCAACTGACTGTTTTTAAATGCGGATGTGATCAAGATGCGAGCGTAGCGAGCACGAAAATTTTGACATTTCAGCATTTAAAGTAGAAGCAAATGCAGATGTCATGAAATTGCGAGCTGGCGAGCGTAGCGAGCACGGTAATTCTGCTGAATCATGCAGGCTGTCATGGTTTTATTGGTTTGAAGAATCTGACAATTGAAAAACTTTTGAAACAAGTCATTTTTTTAATGGTCATGCTCAATCTGTCCGTTTCCATTTGTCCACAGCCAGACAGTGCTAAGAGTAGACTTACAGTATAAACGTGAGCGAAGGGAGCGGACATTTTTCGATCTTTTTAAACCTATGGAATAATTTCAAATTGAGCTGTAGAGTGGGATGTGTTGCTAGTGCACTGCTACGCTACCTCCTACTGCAGTACTGTCCTAACCTAACACTACATCCATATTCAGATATTCGCGCCAGGATCCTCAATGCGCGCCACACGCCCCTGTCACTACGCGCCAGGATCCTTAATCCGCGCCACACGCCCCTGTCACTACGCGCCAGGATCCTTAATCCGCGCCACACATGTTGAGCAAACTCTACATAAATTCCAACCTGGGGGCTGTCGGGCCTCCTACATTACATACCGGTACTAGGCTACCAGACTACTGCTGTACTGTCCTAGTCTAGTCTGCTAGTAGTGCTGTAGTCAGACTGCAGGAGTGCAGGACTGACTCCTAACTCACTGGCAGACTGGGTCGGCATTCAACATTCTCGGCAAACAGCAAACCGGCAATAATGATTCAGTAATTCGCTGTAATATCAGACAGTCGGAATAATTCGGTACCGGTAATTAATGACTGGTAGACTGGGTGTGAGTGATAGATAAACAAAACATGTCTGTTGACATAAAGCAACTCCCTCCAATGCCCAACGGTGTCGGCCCACCAGTTAATCCCACAGGACACATTGTCGACGAAAAAGCCGTGGTAATGGACCAGTGGAAGGCAATGTGGGGATCTCATCTGCACGTTCTGTACAAATTTGCGATTCAATTTTTTAAGGAAAAATGTGGATCAAAGGCAGCCGAAATTTCATACGAAGACAAAAACTTATTGGTTGCCTACAGCAAACAAGTTAGTCTATAAACTTAAATTAGCCCAGCCGCGCTACCGGTCAGTCAGGCACTTTTGCAAATTTGGCATTAGTCCAAATTTATACTTTTTGAAGCCAAATTTAAACGAAGTCCAAATTTGTAATTTTGTGGGGCAATTTATACTTCATAATGCGGGATAGGCTAGGATTTCTATCAGATAGTTCTATAGATGCTATACGTACAATGATTGTTGTTCATAAGATAGACCTATTATCAGATTATATTACGGGATTATTATTATTTTGTTTATTATTGGAATAACTTATATTATTATCATTGGGACAAATTAAGTACTTATTACAAGAATTATCTCACAAACTGTTCCTTTCTACACACATTCTGACATTGATTACAAGTCACACATGGTTATTTTTTTAGAAAACTTACCACTTTAATCAGAATTATTAGTTCAGTAGTTCCATGTGCCGTTCTTAAACTTGGCAGGTCGTACAGCCGTAGAGCATGTGCAGTGACGTCATAACTGTCTATAGGACTATAGGAGTATTATTAGTAAAAGTACAAATTTGAACTTTTTTACAAAAATTATCACACCCGCTGTGCCTTCTACACACATTGATTATTGGTCACGCATGGTTATCTTTTAGAAAACTTAGTAAAAGTACAAATTTGAACTTTTTTTTGAATTTTTTTTTGGAATAAAATAAGTCTGAAAACTTCTGTTATGTTCAGGCATTCAATTTGCACTATTTTGGGGTTGTCCAATATACCAAAATGATCCCCTGTGTGTCTAAATTATGATTATCAGTATAGATTGTGGTTATACCTACCAGTTTTTAAAATGTTGTCATATTTTTACAAGGTGACCATTTTGGGGCAACTTGAAACATATACTTCAGTTGATGACCCTTTACATTTTTTGGCATTATTCTTACAACGGCGGGCTTTTTGAATTTACTAATAGGCATACTGTTTGTTTAATCCATATTACTTAATCGTGTTGTCCATATTCTCAGTCTGCATACAGTACCATCCGGTTTCAGTAATCAAGTTTTCCAGTGGCAGTACCGCACCATTCTGGCATAGTACAGTACCAGTACCGCAGCATAGTACAGTACCAGTATCACAGCATAGTACAGTACCAGTACCACACCACAGCATAGTACAGTACCAGTACCGCAGCATAGTACAGTACCAGTACCACAGCATAGTACAGTACCAATACCAAAGCATAGTACAGTACCAGTACCACAGCATAGTACAGTACCAGTACCACAGCATAGTACAGTACCAGTACCACAGCATAGTACAGTACCACACCACAGCATAGTACAGTACCAGTACCACAGCATAGTACAGTACCAGTACCACAGCATAGTACAGTACCAGTACCACAGCATAGTACAGTGCCACACCACAGCATAGTACAGTACCAGTACCACAGCATAGTACAGTACCAGTACCACAGCATAGTACAGTACCAATACCACATCATAGTACAGTACCACACCACAGCATAGTACAGTTCCAGTACCACTGCATAGTACAGTACCAGTACCACAGCATAGTACAGTACCAGTACCACAGCATAGTACAGTACCACACCACAGCAGAGTACAGTCAGTTCCACAGCATAGTACAGTACCACAGCATAGTACAGTACAGTACCCAGTATCATAAAAGGATAATAAGAGTAAATGCAACATGACGTTATCTGATAAATTCACCCCTATTTTTATTTTTATGGACATTGTTTCTATTCACCCCCCCCCCCCCAGGTTTCTGTGGGCCCCTACAGCCCGACGTCTCATCACGCAGAAGATCCAGGTGTCCTGGATGTTGTTGGAGTGGATAGACAAAAGAAATGGGCGGCTCTGGGAGACATGGGCCATGACGTTGCCATGGCTACCTTCATAAACCTTATCGACAAACGTTGCCAATCGTTCAGGCCATGGTTCGAGGCTCAGAAAAAAGCGCAAGAGGTATACCGGAACCAACTATATATATATTGTGTGTGTGATCCCTTCTTTGTAAGATACTATCTTCGTTTCTTTATTTACTTTCATTTCATTTTAACGCAGTAAAGATTCGTTGCAATGACCCAACGCAGAGGCGCATTGCTCTCATGGATATGGGCACTAGTACAGATATGTGATATAGTGTGGCTGTGGAGTTGTTAAAATATAGGTGCCTACATGAATTAAACTCCTAAGGGCATGACGATAACTTAAACGTGTCCAAGGAATCCATGTCTGCTTGAGTAAGCGCTTAAGGTTGTAGGTTATTACCGGGACAGCCAATGAACCCCACAGAAAGTACCGTGCAATATTTTGGATTTAGCCACCGATTGAAATGAATGAGAAAGACGTGCAATTGCCTGTTGTGATTCGTGTAATACAAGCCGAGAGCTCGAAGTACAACTGAGTCGGTAGCCTAGGAATTCCAGGGCTAGACTTTTTTAAACTAGTGTTCCACCAAGATTGAGAAAGCAGGATTTGTGTGTTAGTCTGCATCCCCTATCAAGAACCAACCACGATGTTTTAGATGCAGCAAACGATAAGCCTACATCACTATAGCTTTATTAGAGAGAACACTGGCCATTATCTCCAAGTCGCGCATAGAAAGATAAATGGCGCTCCAAGCCAGACAGGTCCAATACGGCAGCCAAGACCTGTGGACTGAAGTCCATTGACCATCACTTCCGTGTATAGGTTGCGGGTGCCATGTCGCGCCCTCTAGCGGCAGATAATACATTATATATATATAGTTAGTTTAATCCCACAGGAAAAAGAAATAGACGAACGGGAGACAGCTGGAAAAGTGAAGTGTGAGGAGGAGAGGAAAGAATCTGAGACGCGATTGATAGAAGAGGCTCAGTTACAGGCCCAGGTAAGTAGCATAAACATTTATAAGAAGTTTCTGTATATTTAACCGCGTTGTATTGAGCTGCGTTACATGTCTACCCTCCCAAGGTGTGCAAATTTCGCTATTTAGTTATTACACATTGCCGATCGGTGATACACGCAGTCTATACTTATATATCTACTATACTTATTAAAGAGATTAGTAAAATCCCGGTGTCTGCGACTTTGCCTTCCATTAATCGCATCGCTTTGTAATCTTTTTATCTATATTGATTAATAACGTGCGGTTTGCCTGCGGTAATCAAAGGTAAAATAGAAGCCAACACCAATACACTAGTTGTGTAACTGACTAACTAACTAACACCAACACCAATACACTAGTTCTGTAACTAACTAACTAACACCAACACCAATACACTAGTTGTATAACTAACTAACTAACACCAACACCAATACACTAGTTGTGTAACTAACTAACTAACACCAACACCAATACACTAGTTGTGTAACTAACTAACCAACACCAATACACTAGTTGTGTAACTAACTAACTAATACCAACACCAATACACTAGTTGTGTAACTAACTAACTAACACCAACACCAATACACTAGTTGTGTAACTGACTAACTAACTAACACCAACACCAATACACTAGTTGTGTAACTAACTAACTAACACCAACACCAATACACTAGTTGTGTAACCAACTAACACCAACACCAATACACTATTTGTGTAACTAACTAACTAACACCAACACCAATACACTAGTTGTGTAACTAACTAACTAACACCAACACCAATACACTAGTTGTGTAACTAACTAACTAACACCAACACCAATACACTAGTTGTGTAACTAACTAACTAACACCAACACCAATACACTAGTTGTGTAACTGACTAACTAACTAACACCAACACCAATACACTAGTTCTGTAACTAACTAACTAACACCAACACCAATACACTAGTTGTGTAACTAACTAACTAACACCAACACCAATACACTAGTTGTGTAACTAACTAACTAACACCAACACCAATACACTAGTTGTGTAACTAACTAACCAACACCAATACACTAGTTGTGTAACTAACTAACTAATACCAACAACAATACACTAGTTGTGTAACTAACTAACTAACACCAACACCAATACACTAGTTGTGTAACTAACTAACTAACACCTACACCAATACACTAGTTGTGTAACTAACTAACTAACACCAACCCAACACCAATACACTAGTTATGTAACTAACTAACTAACACCAACACCAATACACTAGTTGTGTAAATAACTAACCAACACCAATACACTAGTTGTGTAACTAACTAACTAACACCAACACCAATACACTAGTTGTGTAACTAACTAACCAACACCAACACCAATACACTAGTTGTGTAACTAACTAAACTAACTAATACCAACACCAATACACTAGTTGTGTAACTAACTAACTAACACCAACACCAATACACTAGTTGTGTAACTAACTAACTAACACCAACCCAACACCAATACACTAGTTGTGTAACTAACTAACTAACACCAACACCAATACACTAGTTGTGTAAATAACTAACTACAGTAACACCAACACCAATACACTAGTTGTGTAACTAACTATCTAACACCAACACCAGTACACTAGTTGTGTAACTAACTAACTAACACCAACACCAATACACTAGTTGTGTAACTAACTAACTACAGTAACACCAACACCAATACACTAGTTGTGTAACTAACTAACTACAGTAACACCAACACCAATACACTAGTTGTGTAACTAACTATCTAACACCAACACCAGTACACTAGTTGTGTAACTAACTAACTAACACCAACACCAATACACTAGTTGTGTAACTAACTAACTACAGTAACACCAACACCAATACACTAGTTGTGTAACTAACTAACTACAGTAACACCAACACCAATACACTAGTTGTGTAACTAACTAACTACAGTAACACCAACACCAATACACTAGTTGTGTAACTAACTAACTAACACCAACACCAATACACTAGTTGTGTAACTAACTAACTAACACCAATACACTAGTTGTGTAACTAACTAACACCTACACCAATACACTAGTTGTGTACAACTAACTAACTAACTAACACCTACACCAATACACTAGTTGTGTAACCAACTAACACCAACACCAATACACTAGTTGTGTAACTAACTAACTAACACCAACACCAATACACTAGTTGTGTAACCAACTAAATAACACCTACACCAATACACTAGTTGTGTAACTAACTAACTAACACCAACACCAATACACTAGTTGTGTAACTAACTAACTAACACCAACACCAATACACTAGTTGTGTAACTAACTAACTAACACCAACACCAATACACTAGTTGTGTAACTAACTAACTAACTAACACCTACACCAATACACTAGTTGTGTAACCAACTAACACCAACACCAATACACTAGTTGTGTAACTAACTAACTAACACCAACACCAATACACTAGTTGTGTAACTAACTAACTAACACCTACACCAATACACTAGTTGTGTAACCAACTAACACCAACACCAATACACTAGTTGTGTAACTAACTAACTAACACCAACACCAATACACTAGTTGTGTAACTAACTAACTAACACCAACACAAATACACTAGTTGTGTAACTAACTAACTAACTAACACCTACACCAATACACTAGTTGTGTAACCAACTAACTAACACCAACACCAGTACACTAGTTGTGTAACTAACTAACTAACACCAATACAATAGTTGTGTAACTAACTAACACCTACAACAATACACTAGTAGTGTAACTAACTAACTAACTAACTAACACCTACACCAATACACTAGTTGTGTAACTAACTAACTAACACCAACACCAATACACTAGTTGTGTAACCAACTAACTAACACCAACACCAGTACACTAGTTGTGTAACTAACTAACTAACACCAATACACTAGTTGTGTAACTAACTAACACCTACACCAATACACTAGTTGTGTAACTAACTAACTAACTAACTAACACCTACACCAATACACTAGTTGTGTAACTAACTAACTAACACCAACACCAATACACTAGTTGTGTAACTAACTAACCAACACCAATACACTAGTTGTGTAACTAACTAACTAACACCAACACCAATACACTAGTTGTGTAACTAACTAACTAACACCAACACCAATACACTGTGTAACTAACTAACTAACACCAATACACTAGTTGTGTAACTAACTAACACCTACACCAATACACTAGTTGTGTAACTAACTAACTAACTAACACCTACACCAATACACTAGTTGTGTAACTAACTAACTAACACCAACACCAATACACTAGTTGTGTAACTAACTAACTAACACCTACACCAATACACTAGTTGTGTAACTAACTAACTAACTAACACCTACACCAATACACTAGTTGTGTAACCAACTAACTAACACCAACACCAATACACTAGTTGTGTAACTAACTAACTAACTAACACCAACACCAATACACTAGTTGTGTAACTAACTAACACCTACACCAATACACTAGTTGTTTAACTAACTAACTAACTAACACCAACACCAATACACTAGTTGTGTAACTAACTAACTAACTAACACCAATACACTATTTGTGTAACTAACTAACTAACACCAACACCAATACACTAGTTGTGTAACTAACTAACACCTACACCAATACACTAGTTGTGTAACTAACTAACTAACTAACTAACTAACACCTACACCAATACACTAGTTGTGTAACCAACTAACTAACACCAACACCAATACACTAGTTGTGTAACTAACTAACTAACACCAACACCAATACACTAGTTGTGTAACTAACTAACTAACACCAACACCAATACACTGTGTAACTAACTAACACCAACACCAATACACTAGTTGTGTAACTAACTAACTAACACCAATACACTAGTTGTGTAACAAACTAACTAACACCAACACCAATACACTAGTTGTGTAACTAACTAACTAACACCAACACCAATACACTAGTTGTGTAACTAACTAACTAACCAACACCAATACACTAGTTGTGTAACTAACTAACTAACACCAACACCAATACACTAGTTGTGTAACTAACTAACTAACACCAATACACTAGTTGTGTAACTAACTAACACCTACACCAATACACTAGTTGTGTAACTAACTAACTAACTAACACCTACACCAATACACTAGTTGTGTAACTAACTAACTAACACCAACACCAATACACTAGTTGTGTAACTAACTAACTAACACCTACACCAATACACTAGTTGTGTAACTAACTAACTAACTAACACCTACACCAATACACTAGTTGTGTAACCAACTAACTAACACCAACACCAATACACTAGTTGTGTAACTAACTAACTAACTAACACCAACACCAATACACTAGTTGTGTAACTAACTAACACCTACACCAATACACTAGTTGTTTAACTAACTAACTAACTAACACCAACACCAATACACTAGTTGTGTAACTAACTAACTAACTAACACCAATACACTATTTGTGTAACTAACTAACTAACACCAACACCAATACACTAGTTGTGTAACTAACTAACACCTACACCAATACACTAGTTGTGTAACTAACTAACTAACTAACTAACTAACACCTACACCAATACACTAGTTGTGTAACCAACTAACTAACACCAACACCAATACACTAGTTGTGTAACTAACTAACTAACACCAACACCAATACACTAGTTGTGTAACTAACTAACTAACACCAACACCAATACACTGTGTAACTAACTAACACCAACACCAATACACTAGTTGTGTAACTAACTAACTAACACCAATACACTAGTTGTGTAACAAACTAACTAACACCAACACCAATACACTAGTTGTGTAACTAACTAACTAACACCAACACCAATACACTAGTTGTGTAACTAACTAACTAACACCAACACCAATACACTAGTTGTGTAACTAACTAACTAACACCAACACCAATACACTAGTTGTGTAACTAACTAACCAACACCAATACACTAGTTGTGTAACTAACTAACTAATACCAACACCAATACACTAGTTGTGTAACTAACTAACTAACACCAACACCAATACACTAGTTGTGTAACTAACTAACTAACACCAACACCAATACACTAGTTGTGTAACTAACTAACTAACACCAACACCAATACACTAGTTGTGTAACTAACTAACTAACACCAACACCAATACACTAGTTGTGTAACTAACTAACTAACACCAATACACTAGTTGTGTAACTAACTAACCAACACCAATACACTAGTTGTGTAACTAACTAACACCAACACCAATACACTAGTTGTATAACTAACTAACTAACACCAACACCAATACACTAGTTGTGTAACTAACTAACACCAACACCAATACACTAGTTGTATAACTAACTAACTAACACCAACACCAATACACTAGTTGTGTAACTAACTAACTAACACCAACACCAATACACTAGTTGTGTAACTAACTAACTAATACCAACACCAATACACTAGTTGTATAACTAACTAACTAATACCAACACCAATACACTAGTTGTGTAACTAACTAACTAACACCAACACCAATACACTAGTTGTGTAACTAACTAACTAACACCAACACCAATACACTAGTTGTGTAACTAACTAACCAACACCAATACACTAGTTGTGTAACTAACTAACTAATACCAACACCAATACACTAGTTGTGTAACTAACTAACTAACACCAACACCAATACACTAGTTGTGTAACTAACTAACACCAACACCAATACACTAGTTGTGTAACTAACTAACTAACACCAACACCAATTCACTAGTTGTGTAACAAACTAACTAACACCAACACCAATACACTAGTTGTGTAACTAACTAACTAACACCAACACCAATACACTAGTTGTGTAACTAACTAACTAACACCAACACCAATACACTAGTTGTGTAACTAACTAACTAACACCAACACCAATACACTAGTTGTGTAACTAACTAACCAACACCAATACACTAGTTGTGTAACTAACTAACTAATACCAACACCAATACACTAGTTGTGTAACTAACTAACCAACACCAACACCAATACACTAGTTGTGTAACTAACTAACACCAACACCAATACACTAGTTGTGTAACTAACTAACTAACACCTACACCAATACACTAGTTGTGTAACCAACTAACACCAACACCAATACACTAGTTGTGTAACTAACTAACTAACACCAACACCAATACACTAGTTGTGTAAATAACTAACTAACACCAACACCAATACACTAGTTGTGTAACTAACTAACACCAACACCAATACACTAGTTGTGTAACTAACTAACTAATACCAACACCAATACACTAGTTGTGTAACTAACTAACTAACACCAACACCAATACACTAGTTGTGTAACTAACTAACTAACACCAACACCAATACACTAGTTGTGTAACTAACTAACCAACACCAATACACTAGTTGTGTAACTAACTAACTAATACCAACACCAATACACTAGTTGTGTAACTAACTAACTAACACCAACACCAATACACTAGTTGTGTAACTAACTAACACCAACACCAATACACTAGTTGTGTAACTAACTAACTAACACCAACACCAATACACTAGTTGTGTAACAAACTAACTAACACCAACACCAATACACTAGTTGTGTAACTAACTAACTAACACCAACACCAATACACTAGTTGTGTAACTAACTAACTAACACCAACACCAATACACTAGTTGTGTAACTAACTAACTAACACCAACACCAATACACTAGTTGTGTAACTAACTAACCAACACCAATACACTAGTTGTGTAACTAACTAACTAATACCAACACCAATACACTAGTTGTGTAACTAACTAACTAACACCAACACCAATACACTAGTTGTGTAACTAACTAACTAACACCAACACCAATACACTAGTTGTGTAACTAACTAACTAACACCAACACCAATACACTAGTTGTGTAACTAACTAACTAACACCAACACCAATACACTAGTTGTGTAACTAACTAACTAACACCAATACACTAGTTGTGTAACTAACTAACCAACACCAATACACTAGTTGTGTAACTAACTAACACCAACACCAATACACTAGTTGTATAACTAACTAACGAACACCAACAGCAATACACTAGTTGTGTAACTAACTAACACCAACACCAATACACTAGTTGTATAACTAACTAACTAACACCAACACCAATACACTAGTTGTGTAACTAACTAACTAACACCAACACCAATACACTAGTTGTGTAACTAACTAACTAATACCAACACCAATACACTAGTTGTATAACTAACTAACTAATACCAACACCAATACACTAGTTGTGTAACTAACTAACTAACACCAACACCAATACACTAGTTGTGTAACTAACTAACTAACACCAACACCAATACACTAGTTGTGTAACTAACTAACCAACACCAATACACTAGTTGTGTAACTAACTAACTAATACCAACACCAATACACTAGTTGTGTAACTAACTAACTAACACCAACACCAATACACTAGTTGTGTAACTAACTAACACCAACACCAATACACTAGTTGTGTAACTAACTAACTAACACCAACACCAATACACTAGTTGTGTAACAAACTAACTAACACCAACACCAACACCAATACACTAGTTGTGTAACTAACTAACTAACACCAACACCAATACACTAGTTGTGTAACTAACTAACTAACACCAACACCAATACACTAGTTGTGTAACTAACACCAACACCAATACACTAGTTGTGTAACTAACTAACCAACACCAATACACTAGTTGTGTAACTAACTAACTAATACCAACACCAATACACTAGTTGTGTAACTAACTAACCAACACCAACACCAATACACTAGTTGTGTAACTAACTAACACCAACACCAATACACTAGTTGTGTAACTAACTAACTAACACCTACACCAATACACTAGTTGTGTAACCAACTAACACCAACACCAATACACTAGTTGTGTAACTAACTAACTAACACCAACACCAATACACTAGTTGTGTAACTAACTAACTAACACCAACACCAATACACTAGTTGTGTAACTAACTAACTAACACCAACACCAATACACTAGTTGTGTAACTAACTAACACCAACACCAATACACTAGTTGTGTAACTAACTAACTAATACCAACACCAATACACTAGTTGTGTAACTAACTAACTAACACCAACACCAATACACTAGTTGTGTAACTAACTAACTAACACCAACACCAATACACTAGTTGTGTAACTAACTAACACCAACACCAATACACTAGTTGTGTAACTAACTAACTAACACCTACACCAATACACTAGTTGTGTAACCAACTAACACCAACACCAATACACTAGTTGTGTAACTAACTAACTAACACCAACACCAATACACTAGTTGTGTAACTAACTAACTAACACCAACACCAATACACTAGTTGTGTAACTAACTAACTAACACCAACACCAATACACTAGTTGTGTAACTAACTAACTAACACCAACACCAATACACTAGTTGTGTAATTAACTAACCAACACCAATACACTAGTTGTGTAACTAACTAACTAATACCAACACCAATACACTAGTTGTGTAACTAACTAACTAATACCAACACCAATACACTAGTTCTGTAACTAACTAACTAATACCAACACCAATACACTAGTTGTGTAACTAACTAACTAACACCAACACCAATACTCTAGTTGTGTAACTAACTAACTAACACCAACACCAATACACTAGTTGTGTAACTAACTAACTAACACCAACACCAATACACTAGTTGTGTAACTAACTAACTAACACCAACACCAATACACTAGTTGTGTAACTAACTAACTAACACCAACACCAATACACTAGTTGTGTAACTAACTAACTAACACCAACACCAATACACTAGTTGTGGCTTTACCAGCAGCTATGGTAAACATTCGGACTATTTGTTCTGGTGCAGGTCAGTATGGAAGAGCTATCACATGTTTTGTCAGAGGTCCCTGGTTCGAATACAGGTCCCAGCGTTAATTATTCAACAGTTTTATATCCGTACGGTTCTATTTACCTATCTTACTGTACCAGCGTTCGTTCATTATTGTGGGGCGAGCGACGAAAATAAGCGAGCTTAGCATACATACCGGTACCACAAACTCAATCGGTGTGTGTCGTTCTGTTGCTGTCATTTTTAAACGTTAATAACTCAGCCAAATGTTAATGAAATTTAACCAAACTTGGTACACATGTAGTCTGGCCAAAGTTTAGAAATTTTCCAAGTTGAATTTTCGTGTGGCCTTCGAGAATCTAAGATAATAGCAGTTAATTAGTTAATTAAGTTGATTAGGGTAAAAACAGCATAACTATCGGCGTAAGGTAAGGTTTAATAATTTTTACAAATTGGTTTACCTCCACACTTAAAAATATACTACTTTTAAAACACTTATTTCCTGTTAATACCTCAGCCTTTCATTAATCTTTTGGGTTGGGGTGGTGCAGATTAAGAGCTCGTTTAAAGCGAGGGAGGGAACTTTTATCTCTTCTTTGATTTATTCTTATTGGCTGTTTGGGTAAATTTCTTATTTATTTATTTAAATTTCTTAAGTACCGATTTTGAGATAGAATTGCTCAATTTTAATCTGTATCTGATAACTGAGCCTGGTGAGGGAGAACAATATAATAAAATTGGTATGTGGGTAAACTGTAAAGTAGAACTAACCAAAATCTACTGGAACTGAAAATTTATTTCATTTACACTGAATTGTATTTCAGTTTCCTTCCAGAAGTCCCTAAAAACTGTGTCATTATTATTACGTGCCATTTAGTACGTTTACACAGGAGAATCAACGCAAAGGAATTCCTCTGCGCCGCCATTGGCTGCAATTGTTTATTACAGCTACAGGACGGATTATCAGCTCATCATTGGCTGCGGCTTCATAGATCATGTCCAACTATATCAATACTTATTGCACGGTTATCAAGTTATTTATATATTAAGTTGGAAAATAACTTTAATAAATTAAATAATTATAATAACTAATAAATTAAGTTGGGCAATAAATGTGTTATTACACATTATTAACAATTCTAAAAGGGTTTTGTTTGGGGGCAAGTGAAGTAAATGGGGCTTGGTATTTTGGGGGGATTAAATATATATCAATATATATTTAATCATTAAATTGTATTTGTGCATTCAGAATGATTAAATAATGCATAACTAAATACTGTATAACTATAAGTTCATACTGGTGCACGCGGGACCATTTATAGTAAACATATTAATATCAAGGGAAGTGGTTTAACCGTTTAATTATAGCGGAGCCTTGAACTCGGGTCTCCGACTCCAGATGACGTGGGTTCGAGTCCGGGAATGTGGCCAGGGAAATTTGCATTCCGGTTTCGCATAAATATCCGTTATGCCTATATATAAAGACTGTTTCCGTGTTACATTACCATAATCAATAGTTTACTGTAGTTAAAAAAAACTTTTAAAAAAAACCAGCTTTATTATTATTATTCAATTAAAAAATCAATCTTCATTTCCATACTGCACGTCAACTTACGTATTAAACATAAAGACAGAACAGAGCACGAAATATGTACAGTACGGCCTACCTAGCCTGCTGTACAGACTTGTATCACTATTCGCTAGGGGCCGTCCAAGTATGACGTCTGCACTTTTCCCCAAAATGTTGACCCCCTCCCTCCCCTAAATCAGATGTCATCAGATAGGCGTTGACCCCCCCCCCCCCCCCCCCCCCCTAAATCAGATTAAAAAAAAATTTGTAATAAACTTAATAGTTTATTACAACAATTTTTTTATTTTATTTTTTTTATTATGAAGATGTTTCATTTTCAGGCGAACCCCAGTACCGCAGTACCCCAGTAGCATGCGTCCGAATCACTGAAACATGGTGACTGGTAACTGAAACAGAAGGTCGTGCTAAGGGCCTTCCGGGGCTTCGAACAATTAAAATAGGCAAGCTATTTACTCTTCTGCTATATCTCTTCTAGCACCTATAAATTAACATGCTGACGTCAGATTTTGGCTGACCCCCACCCCTCCCCTCATCAGCACGTCATCAGATTTTCCCAACCCCCCTCCCCCCCTAAAGTGCTGACGTCATACTTGGACGGCCCCCTACCAGTCCACAGCTTCAGAGCTTCGCAGCTTTATCCCTTTCAGTCGGACAGCAATTATAAGTGATGAAAAAACAAAACCACACACATGTACCGGTCCTGGAAACCGCACCGGTACTAAGCCTATACCATGCCAAGCAGCTTGGTCAGCCCACTACTGCCTGGATACATGCTGAGTACCGTACCGGTCTGGTACTTTCAATTTCAGACAATGGATAATGATACAAATATGTGTTGTGGTACCGGTCTGCTGGTAGGTTCTGACAATCTGATTTGCTAATAGAGCTTGGCCTAGGATAATAGGCAGTTGCATAGCAACGCGGGAATATCACTGTTATTTTCCCGTGGGCAAAAAATGATATTTTTTAGGTAGCCCACTATTATAAATGATATTTATCCCGCTCATTAATGGGGAATAACACTGAGTTTTGTGCAGAAATAGATACAATAACAGGAATACGTTTTAATCAAGTTATATATTTTCTTAATTTCGTACACCGTTGATGATTCATTGGAAAAATATGTAATAATAAGAATAGGAACGAAAATAATTAGCCGCCATCTATATAAATAAATAATTGTTGTTCTTATAAAGTCCTTTTTAAATTTAATTTACTCATTCATGAATCAATCAATTTAACATCTATAGATGTTAAAACATAAAAATACTTAATAAATGACATAAAAAGATTCCTTATTTTAACTCCGTATTCATTCATTATACTTATTAATTTCCGATGGGTTGCTGTTAGATGGAACACTTGCGAATTGAGCAGCAACGTATGTCAATAAAACACGCGCTGAACTCCCAAACTGACAAGCAGTTCAGGGAATACGCGAGGCAGCAGTTCCCCAACGACTCGGATAGTCAAGAGAAGCTGATTGGCGAGTTGCAGCACCAACATTACCTCGAGTATATGCAGCAGGTGAGGTCGTGCTAATCCAATCGCATAGCTAGCCCCGTCGCGGTCGGTATCAGTTACATTAGTTACGTCTTGTATAGTTTACGTCACGCCTTGTCTGTGTACAGGGTAGAGCCGCACTGCGGGGTGTGACTGTATAATTCTTGCCCGTTTGCTGCGGATATTCGTATATTCGCTGATATAACTTTTCACATTTTAGGTTCAGTCTCAGTTACAAGTCGAAGTGCCAACTAAAGATATTTCCCATGAAACACAAGAGGAAACAGATGTTGATGCAGAGTGCATGACTCATTCAGAGGGTGGGAGCCATTACCGGGATTATATGCAACGGGTTAGTGAGGTGGAGTTGGGTGGCCTATGAGTAACATAGAAAAATATAAAGTAAATAAAAAAATTAAACAAAAAAAAAATAGACAGTTTACAAGTCAAGAAATATCAGATTTTCGAAGTTCTATGTCTGTTTGTATGTCTGTATGTCCTTTTTCGAATTTTTCCCTATGCTTATATCTGTCATGTTCGTTAGTAATATATCATCTGTGTTGGCTATCAGGAAGGGCATGTGATTACGGAGGATATGAGATGCCAATACAGTATGTTGAAGTTACAGTACAGATATTTAGTTTGAATCGGTTTAGTTTAGTTTGCATCGGTTGCGGGTATATAATTTAGAGTATCGTATGATTGTAGCTGATATAACTTTTCACATTTTAGGTTCAGTCTCAGTTACAAGCCGAAGTGCCAACTAAGGATATTTCCCTTGAAACCCAAGAGGAAGACACTGAGGACATGTCTCATGCAGCGGCGGAAACTCATTACAACACCCAACTACTAGCGTAAGTAAATGGGTAAAATGTAATGGGAGACATGAGGATTATTATTTTGTTTAACGTTAATATAATATAACGCAGCAACGGTAATTATTTTCTATGTAAATATATTTTATAAAAACTAAAACGTTAAAACCCCAATGGAAAATGATGATGACTGTTAATTAATTATTATAAAACGAGAGAAAGCCGCCCCAATATTAGATTATTACAACAACATATCCATTGGGTAAGAAAGTGGAGGAGAGCCAGCCCGACTCTTAATTTTTTACTTTATATTACGCGATCAATTTTCACTCATCTCGTCATGAACCCAACATGTATGTAACCTTTTGTTAAATTTGTTGGCTATGCGTTTGCGGTTGTTTGGGCGGAGTGTGGTAGGCCTTTTTCACACTTAAATATTTTGGTTGTGAAATGTTACAGGGCATAGCGATCTGTGATATTTCATTTATATTTTATTATGAGAGGAAGAAGAACATACAACGTTATTTACTATGTAACAAAATAATTGTTTTCGGGTTTAACTTGGAAGCCTCCCCAAATAGTTGATATACAATTATATTTAAAATTATTTCCATGGTCATGGTCATTCACCCGTCTTTAATTAGAAATTTGTTTGCATGAAAGACAGTTTAGTTTAGTTTTTACTGATTATTATCTCTTATCTGACTGGGGTAATAATAAAGGATAGGATAAATGGAAGCAAAGTGTGACAGTAACAAATATTTCCCCGTCACCCTAGCATGTCTTAAGTATATGATATATCAAAGGGGGAAGTTTGGATTCACTGCATAAATGCAGTTCACCAAACTTCCCCCGAATGCACACTGTAACTTCCCCCTTCCCCCAAATATCCACTGTTGAATTAATTTGAAGCGATATAATAAGTACAAAATTGTGCGAGTTTTTAATTGTGTGGTCCAATTGTTATTTGATTTCTATTTATTATTTAAAGTGCATTTAATATCACACTGGTTTTTAGAATATTATACTATACAATCTTATGTTTTATTAATTTACCCAATCGAAGCCTCATAAGGGCCGGTTATTTGTACGCATATCCCCTAATGCGCTCAGTAAGGTTCAAACAACATATTAATATGAAAATAAAGTATCTGCAAAGAAAAGAACCCAATACTATATAATTTCACCTTATTAAAAAATTTGCACTTTTGCACACTTATTTGTACAAATGCACTTTAGCAGATCGTAATGGTGGCTCTTATTTAACAAACTTATGTTTATCCTCTACCGATCTACGATGGTGTATGATCAAGTGTCAGTCGCTAAAAGTGTCAAAAATCCAATTTAATAAATCTGGATTTGCGATTTTGGATCATATTCATGGACATTTTAAGTCACTTTATAGACATAAAAAGTTAAACAAATGTTACGATTATAGTTAGAAATCATTCCAAACTACATTTTAATCCAAAAAATAATATTCTACGATGTATAGAACTTGAAATAATAGTGTTTGAAATATCGAAAAAATGTTCATTATTTAAGTGCATTTTGCACTAAGTGCACATGCGTCTTTTCCCAAGTTGTATCCTATTTCACACACTACAATCTATCCTCTATCCAATGAAAAAAGTTTCAGATTAAACGGCCCTGTAGAACCGAAGTTATTGATGTTTAAAAATAGTCACTCGAAAATTTCAAATTCTCTTGGTCACATAGTCTAGTGGTTATCAATCACGTTAATGAAAGCTAAGTTCGCGGGTTCGAAATCCAATATTGACCTGACCATTCTTAATTTTTTTGCAAAAAAAATTACTTTTATTTTTTCACTAAAATCGCTCTAACTTCGGTTCTGGTGGTCCAAATTCAATAAAATTGGTATATTCTTTGCCGTAATTTTTTTCTTAATCTTTAGAGAAGGGGTTATTTTTGGCCCCAAAAAAATTAAAAAAAGGGCCAAAATAACGCGATATTTTTCGACCCTTAAAATTCGTAATTTTAATTATATATGTTAAGATAAAAGATAGCGGAGTTAATTTGATACTTTTTACAGGTACTTTTGGCGCAATACGCTAAATTATAATGGAATAGCGATTTGTTAAAAAAAAAAATTTTTCGTCCCTTTTTATAAATATTATATTCCACACGATCGCCTGCCGCTCCAGTTGTATAATACCTCCGGCGCTGTGATTAACGCTGTTAGATAGATAATTTAACGCACTATAAGTCTGTGTAAACAAATCTCCCGTAAGTTAAGTAGTTTTCGAGCTAGACGATTTCCCGAGAAGCAAGTTTGAAGCGCGAAATTATAATTTTGGCCCTCATTTTTTTAATATCATCCTTGGAGCAAAACCGATAGCATATTTGAATTCCCCGTATGGATATTGACTGTATAGAATGTACCTTAACCAACTAAAGTTAAAAATAAAAAATTATTCGATAAAAACTACTTTACAAATTCTGGCCCTCTTTGGCCCCTATTGCCGACATATTTTTTGTACCCCCATTCGATAGGAACGTAGCCCCAATGGTCTTCTACGAGTTTCATAAAAGAATTAGTGGATTCCTACCCGCGTTGTCGAATTAAACATTTCGGAAATAAGTTTTCCAAAAAAGACGGACAAAAACGTACAAATTTACAGCCCCTTTTTCCACCCGAAATTTTAATAAATATCTTACCCCCATTCGATACGAAGGTAGTACCACTCTTCCCCTTTCCAACCGCGTTACTTTCGTCCCCGTACGATTAATATTAGCCGAGTTATAGCGGATCCCGCAAAGTAATTTTGTCCGTTTTTTCAACTTTGACGGACATTTTCGGAAAAAAGGCGTGGTAATCTTTTTTGAAAAAAAAAACGAATTCACTAATTAATCCCTTCTATCGTATCCCGGCGTCGGCTAAGCAATAACCTAGGGTTTTTTCGAGCCACTGTAGAGCGCCTTTCAAAAAAAATTTAAAATTGTCGAAAAAATGACGGTTTTTTGTCCGCCGTGTCCGTCGAAGGGTTAGATTTAATAATGTTAGAGTTGCTAATATCTTAGAATTCCGAGCCGCTCCCCTGGTGAGAAAATAAAAAAATTTGGTCAGTTCCTTCATCGAAAAGTCCCCCAGAATCCCAAGTTAACCTATATAGTTAGCGATGGCCTGCGGCTTTAGGAGCGGCCGCGGTATTCACCTCCCTCATAGCGGCCGCGGCGGTGTTGCGTCAAATGGAGAAATATTTATCCCACCAAGGGATAATAATAATGATGATGTATTTTAGTCAAATAAGCGCCTATGACTGATAATGTTACATAAATACAATAATGTTACATAAATACAATAATGTTACATAAATACAATGTTACAGAAACACAATAATGTTACAGAAACACAATAATGTTACATAAATACAATAATGTTACATAAATACAATAATGTTACATAAATACAATGTTACAGAAACACAATAATGTTACATAAATACAATAATGTTACATAAATACAATAATGTTACATAAATACAATAATGTTACATAAATACAATGTTACAGAAACACAATAATGTTACAGAAACACAATAATGTTACATAAATACAATAATGTTACATAAATACAATAATGTTACATAAATACAATGTTACAGAAACACAATAATGTTACATAAATACAATAATGTTACATAAATACAATGATGTTACATAAATACAATAATGTTACATAAATACAATAATGTTACATAAACACAATGTTACATAAATACAATAATGTTACATAAATACAATAATGTTACATAAATACAATAATGTTACATAAACACAATGTTACATAAATACAATAATGTTACATAAATACAATAATGTTACATAAATACAATGTTACAGAAACACAATAATGTTACAGAAACACAATAATGTTACATAAATACAATAATGTTACATAAATACAATAATGTTACATAAATACAATGTTACAGAAACACAATAATGTTACAGAAACACAATTATGTTACATAAATACAATAATGTTACATAAATACAATGATGTTACATAAATACAATAATGTTACATAAATACAATGTTACAGAAACACAATAATGTTACAGAAACACAATAATGTTACATAAATACAATAATGTTACATAAATACAATAATGTTACATAAATACAATGTTACAGAAACACAATAATGTTACAGAAACACAATTATGTTACTTAAATACAATAATGTTACATAAACACAATAATGTTACATAAACACAATAATGTTACATAAATACAATAATGTTACATAAACACAATAATGTTACATAAATACAATAATGTTACATAAATACAATAATGTTACATAAACACAATAATGTTACATAAATACAATAATGTTACATAAATACAATGATGTTACATAAATACAATAATGTTACATAAATACAATAATGTTACTTAAATACAATAATGTTACATAAACACAATAATGTTACATAAATACAATAATGTTACTTAAATACAATAATGTTACATAAACACAATAATGTTACATAAATACAATAATGTTACATAAACACAATAATGTTACATAAATACAATAATGTTACATAAATACAATAATGTTACTTAAATACAATAATGTTACATAAATACAATGATGTTACATAAATACAATAATGTTACATAAACACAATAATGTTACATAAATACAATAATGTTACATAAACACAATAATGTTACATAAATACAATAATGTTACATAAACACAATAATGTTACATAAATACAATAATGTTAAAGAAACACAATAATGTTACATAAATACAATAATGTTACATAAATACAATAATGTTACTTAAATACAATAATGTTACATAAACACAATAATGTTACATAAATACAATAATGTTACATAAACACAATAATGTTACATAAATACAATAATGAGTCATTCCATTTATAATCAACCAGAAAATTGTCAAAATGACACCAAGGTCTCCCGTTCAGACTCATATTTTGCATGCATATGAAACCAATATATAGAGAATACTATGCAAAATTTGGGCTCATTTGGTTCAGTGGTTCATGAGTTATTGCAATTTGAAAATTGTCTCTCTATGCGGCATGCGCACCGATTTGCGGCACCTCGACGTAGTATTTTTTTTGAAATTTTAGATAATATTTGTGAAAAACTACCCAACAAAATGTTTATTGGGGTTTTCGATCATGTAGATCCCGAATTTCGGGTTAAAAATAGTAAATTCCAATGCCTTGTTTGGTTTTCAGGAAGATAAATTTCTTTCGCGATAGGGAATTTTCAGTCAAAAAATTCATGATGTTGGTCAACTTTATTTTATTTAGGACCAAGTTAGTTCAAAAGTACCATAAATGTGTAGTAGATAGCAAAAGGATTCATTTCCGCCCCGTTTTCCAAACTTGTGCTACATCAATTTGAAAATTTGAATATTCGCGACATGTCGCGAAAGTTCGCGACATGTCACGAAAGTTCTCGAAAGTTCACGACATGTCACGAAACCTTGTGCTCTAAGCTAAAAAAGCTGAAGTGACACTACATTTGGCAGATAGGCCAGGCCTACTTCATAACAGTTTTGCATGTTTACATCACTTCTAGGTAAGTACTGCTCTACTATTGATTAGTTTTAATAATTTAATGTGATTAAAATAATATCATGTCGTAACTTTTTTTGATCACAAGAAAATGACAAATTCGAATCCGAAAAGATTTTTGAAAACTGATCACCCCTTCAAAAGTTATACCACTTTTAGGTTTTTTAGATAAAATGTACTTGTAAACAAGGCAGTCACTGCTTAAACGTTGGCCCGAGTAGCTTGAAAGAGCAGCCTTGGAATTCCTTGCACCTTATTGGCTGATCTTACTTTGGAGACATCTCATTGGCCAGAGTTGTTTCTGCTGGTTATAAAAGCTAGTGCATAAGCTCATTCCACTTGCCTTTTTGAGCTTAATCAAAGCTGTCAAATCTCCTTTTGTGTATTGAATTGTTTTCTTATCTTTTTATATAATAATAAAGTGCGCAAATTTTAGCAAGTTTGTTTTATCCTATTTTTTATTTCCTTTATCATAGACTATCAACTAGCCAAAACAGTCCTTATTAGGACTACCAGTAAATTAGAACTATTTTTTTTGTGAATTTTAACTGTATTTTGTTTTAATTAATTGTTATTTCTTTTAATTCACTGTTGATTGAGTTCTGTGAGTAATGTCTGTATTAAATTGTTGCAATCTCGCAACATTACTTAATGATGAAGGTGCCTGTCACAAGACAACATATAACAGGTCAAAAGCTCTTAAAAACGTGACAGAGTTGTCAGATCATAACCTGCAACTTCTAAAGTGGCGAACCGGGTTTAAAGATATACAGCTAGACTGCGATTTTAATATTTGCTTACATCATGAGTATATATTCCCATTTATAGTCCCATTTATGAAAGACAATTTAAGAAATGTTGCAACGTTTTTCAGAAGGAAAACCACGCACCTAAAGGTGATCGTGTTATTTCAATAGCAAATGCAATCCAATTTCAAAGTATGGGGTTCTCTGTAATTCCTGGATGGAAACTATGCCATCGCTGCTTAACTGAATTAAATAAACGTAACATTGAGACTGAACATGAACTGATCGAAAATGTAGAGCTTAGTGATACTGATAGTGTTTCTGCACACTCTACAGATTCAGAGATAGGTGCAATTCAAAGAAGTGAAGCTAAAGAAATTGCTCGAAAGAATCTGGATACAATGTTGGTTGATAGTGGTTTGACACCTATTAAGCTCCATGGGAAACGAATCATGCCCTATTCTAAAGATAAATTTGAACGCACCGTCAAGTCTTTGAGGCATTCGTTTGGAGATGCCCTTGATATCCCAAGCACTAGTTTTAGTCAAGGTGCAGTCAGTTACAGTGTTTCAGATACAGAAGTAAAAAACCTTCAAAGGGATTCTAATGATTTGAATACTTTAATGGGTGAAATAAAACTGAAAATTAATCAACCAGGTACTAAGTCTTCTGAAAAAATTAAGATGTTAACTTTGGTTCCTTCCTCCTGGTCTCAAACTCATACTGTTGATTTCTTCAATGTATCTGCTCATCAGGTTAAACAAGCTCGAAAGCTGCATGTTGAATCAGGCATACTTTCAGTCCCCCAATACAAACTTAGAAATGTAATATCACAAAATTCAAAAGATACAGTAATTGAATTTTATCAGGATGACAGGTTCTCTCGTATTTTACCAGGAGTAAAGGATGTTGTTAGTATTAGAAGGGGTGAACAATATGAGCAGAAAAGACTCATTTTAAACACCCTCAAGGAGTTATTTGTTGAGTTTAAGAATCAAAACCCCCACACCAAAGTTGGGTTTTCAAGTTTCTGCTCTCTGCGTCCTAAGTGGTGTGTACTGCCAGGTGCTTCAGGAACACATTCTGTGTGTGTGTGTACCTACCACCAAAATGCCAAGCTTTTGGCATCAAAGACTAATCTCACATATAAGGAAATGATTGCAATGACTGTATGTGATACAAATAATAAAGAATGTATGCTTCAAAGATGTCAGGTTTGCCCTGGGATTGAACAACTTGTATCACATTTAAGAACTGAATTTAGTGACAACCTTGATGATCAGATAATTTTTCAACAATGGCAGACAACTGATCGATCTACACTAATATCACAAGCCACAACAATTAATGAATACATTGATATCGTTTCACAGTCAATAAAGAAACTAACACCACATTCTTTCCTTGCAAAATCGCAATCACAATATCTTCGCAAATTAAAGAGCGAGATCAAACCCAGCTATGTAATAGCTATTGGGGATTTCTCAGAGAATTATACATTCGTCATTCAGGACGAAATACAAAGCTACCACTGGTCGCAAATGTATTGCACCTTACATCCATTCGTGTTATACTTCTACAAAGAAGGTGCTGACAATCATTTAGGCTCTACTTCACTTTGCTACCTATCAGAAGATTCTGATCACGATACAAGTTTTGTTTACAAGATGCAGGAGCATCTTTGTTCATATATAAGGGAAGAATTTCCCCTTGTTAGCCACATACATTATTATTCTGATGGCTGTGGAGGCCAATACAAAAATTGCAAAAATTTTCTCAACCTAACTTTACATAAACATGACTTTAAGATAGCTGCATCTTGGAACTTTTTTGCAACCAGCCATGGCAAGTCTGCATGTGATGGAATTGGAGGTACTGTAAAGCGACTTGCTGCTTCGGAAAGTCTTCGTAGACCACTTTCCAATCAGATTCTTACAGTTGCTGATCTTTTCAAATTTTGCACAGATTCAATTACTGGTATAAAGTTTTACACCATTTCGAAAGAAGAATTGAAGACTACACGAGAAAAATTGAAAGAGCGATATGAGTTGGCCACAACTGTACCAGGTACACTCAGTTTTCACCAGTTTGTTCCATTAGAGGATCAGCATCTAGCAATAGCTTATAAAAGATGCAGTGAAGATGAAAGTTTTACAAATTCCTATAATTTTTCTAAAAAATATTCATATAATATGAATTATCAAGCGAATGATTACGTGGCTGGTAAATATGACGATTTGTGGTGGGTGGGTCTTGTTAAAAATGTGAACGATGTTGAATTGGAAGCATCGGTAACATTCATGCACCCAAGCGGACCTTCAAAGAGCTTCTTTTGGCCTCGTAGAATTGATGAGTGCCTTATTCCATTGAATGACATGATCTGCAGGATAGATGTTCCTTCGGCATCTTCAATATCAGGGCGATCCTACTCTCTGTCAAAACAAGATGAAACTAATGTCATAGAAAGGTTTCAAAAGATGTTAAGAAAATAGGAAAGAAAATTACATGGACGGTGAATTTTAGTCTTCATGACATGTCACGAATATACAAATTTTAAAACTTCTCAATAGTAGAGCAGTACTTAGCTAGAAGTGATGTAATCATGCAAAACTGTTATGAAGTAGGCCTATCAGCCAAATGTCACTTCAGCTTTTTTAGCGTAGAGCATGAGCTTTCGCGACATGTCGCGATGTCGCGAATATTCAAATTGATGTAGCACAAGTTTGGAAAACGGGGCGGGGATGAATCCTTTTGCTATCTATTACACATTGATGGTATTTTTAAACTAACTTGGTCCCAAAGAAAATAAAGTTAACCAACATCATGAATTTTTTGACTGAAAATACCCTATAGCGAATGAAATTTATCTTGCTGAAAACCAAACAAGGCATTGGAATTTACTATTTTTAACCCAAAATTCGGGATCTACATGGTCGAAAACCCCCCATAAACATTTTGTTGGGTAGTTTTTCAAAAATGTTATCTAAAATTAAAAAAAAAGTACTATGTCGAGGAGCCGCAAATCGGTGCGCATGCCGCATAGAGAGCCAATTTTCAAATTGCAATAACTCATGAACCACTGAACTTCATGAGCTCAAATTTTGCATGGTACCATCGTTTACCAATCCCTTCGATCCCTCAAAAAATTGAATCAATCTGAGGACATGGGTTCACCACCTGGTTGATTATAAATGGAATGACTCTAATGTTACATAAATACAATAATGTTACTTAAATACAATAATGTTACATAAACACAATAATGTTACATAAATACAATAATGTTACATAAATACAATGATGTTACATAAATACAATAATGTTACATAAATACAATAATGTTACTTAAATACAATAATGTTACATAAACACAATAATGTTACATAAATACAATAATGTTACATAAACACAATAATGTTACATAAATACAATAATGTTACATAAATACAATAATGTTACATAAATACAATAATGTTACATAAATACAATAATGTTACATAAATACAATAATGTTACATAAATACAATAATGTTACATAAATACAATAATGTTACATAAATACAATAATGTTACATAAATACAATAATGTTACATAAATACAATAATGTTACATAAATACAATAATGTTACATAAACACAATGTTACATAAATACAATAATGTTACATAAATACAATAATGTTACATAAATACAATGTTACAGAAACACAATAATGTTACATAAATACAATAATGTTACATAAATACAATGATGTTACAGAAACACAATAATGTTACATAAATTCAATAATGTTACAGAAACACAATAATGTTACATAAATACAATAATGTTACATAAATACAATAATGTTACATAAATACAATAATGTTACAGAAACACAATAATGTTACATAAATTCAATAATGTTACAGAAACACAATAATGTTACATAAATACAATAATGTTACATAAATACAATAATGTTAAAGAAACACAATAATGTTACATAAATACAATAATGTTACATAAATACAATAATGTTACATAAATACAATAATGTTACATAAATACAATAATGTTACATAAATACAATAATGTTACATAAATACAATAATGTTACATAAATACAATAATGTTACAGAAACACAATAATGTTACATAAATTCAATAATGTTACAGAAACACAATAATGTTACATAAATACAATAATGTTACATAAATACAATAATGTTAAAGAAACACAATAATGTTACATAAATACAATAATGTTACATAAATACAATAATGTTACATAAATACAATAATGTTACTTAAATACAATAATGTTACAGAAACACAATAATGTTACAGAAACACAATAATGTTACATAAATACAATAATGTTACATAAATACAATAATGTTACTTAAATACAATAATGTTACAGAAACACAATAATGTTACAGAAACACAATAATGTTACATAAATACAATAATGTTACATAAATACAATAATGTTACATAAATACAATAATGTTACATAAATACAATAATGTTACATAAATACAATAATGTTACATAAATACAATAATGTTACATAAATACAATAATGTTACATAAACACAATGTTACATAAATACAATAATGTTACATAAATACAATAATGTTACATAAATACAATGTTACAGAAACACAATAATGTTACATAAATACAATAATGTTACATAAATACAATGATGTTACAGAAACACAATAATGTTACATAAATTCAATAATGTTACAGAAACACAATAATGTTACATAAATACAATAATGTTACATAAATACAATAATGTTACATAAATACAATAATGTTACATAAATACAATAATGTTACATAAATACAATAATGTTACATAAACACAATGTTACATAAATACAATAATGTTACATAAATACAATAATGTTACATAAATACAATGTTACAGAAACACAATAATGTTACATAAATACAATAATGTTACATAAATACAATAATGTTACATAAATACAATAATGTTACATAAATACAATAATGTTACATAAATACAATAATGTTACATAAATACAATAATGTTACATAAATACAATAATGTTACATAAATACAATAATGTTACATAAACACAATGTTACATAAATACAATAATGTTACATAAATACAATAATGTTACATAAATACAATGTTACAGAAACACAATAATGTTACATAAATACAATAATGTTACATAAATACAATAATGTTAAAGAAACACAATAATGTTACATAAATACAATAATGTTACAGAAACACAATAATGTTACAGAAACACAATAATGTTACATAAATACAATAATGTTACATAAATACAATAATGTTACAGAAACACAATAATGTTACAGAAACACAATAATGTTACATAAATACAATGTTACAGAAACACAATAATGTTACATAAATACAATAATGTTACATAAATACAATAATGTTAAAGAAACACAATAATGTTACATAAATACAATAATGTTACAGAAACACAATAATGTTACAGAAACACAATAATGTTACATAAATACAATAATGTTACATAAATACAATAATGTTACAGAAACACAATAATGTTACAGAAACACAATAATGTTACATAAATACAATGTTACAGAAACACAATAATGTTACATAAATACAATAATGTTACATAAATACAATAATGTTAAAGAAACACAATAATGTTACATAAATACAATAATGTTACAGAAACACAATAATGTTACAGAAACACAATAATGTTACATAAATACAATAATGTTACATAAATACAATAATGTTACAGAAACACAATAATGTTACAGAAACACAATAATGTTACATAAATACTAATGTTACAGAAACACAATAATGTTACATAAATACAATAATGTTACATAAATACAATAATGTTAAAGAAACACAATAATGTTACATAAATACAATAATGTTACAGAAACACAATAATGTTACAGAAACACAATAATGTTACATAAATACAATAATGTTACATAAATACAATAATGTTACAGAAACACAATAATGTTACAGAAACACAATAATGTTACATAAATACAATAATGTTACATAAATACAATAATGTTACATAAACACAATAATGTTACATAAATACAATAATGTTACATAAACACAATAATGTTACATAAATACAATAATGTTACATAAATACAATAATGTTACAGAAACACAATAATGTTACAGAAACACAATAATGTTACATAAATACAATAATGTTACATAAATACAATAATGTTACAGAAATACAATAATGTTACATAAATACAATAATGTTACAGAAACACAATAATGTTACATAAATACAATAATGTTACATAAATACAATAATGTTACATAAATACAATAATGTTACATAAATACAATAATGTTACATAAATACAATAATGTTACTTAAATACAATAATGTTACATAAATACAATAATGTTACAGAAACACAATAATGTTACAGAAACACAATAATGTTACATAAATACAATAATGTTACATAAATACAATAATGTTACATAAATACAATAATGTTACATAAATACAATAATGTTACATAAATACAATAATGTTACATAAATACAATAATGTTACATAAATACAATAATGTTACATAAATACAATAATGTTACATAAATACAATAATGTTACAGAAACACAATAATGTTACATAAATACAATAATGTTACATAAATACAATAATGTTACATAAATACAATAATGTTACATAAATACAATAATGTTACAGAAACACAATAATGTTACAGAAACACAATAATGTTACTTAAATACAATAATGTTACATAAACACAATAATGTTACATAAATACAATAATGTTACATAAATACAATAATGTTACATAAACACAATAATGTTACATAAATACAATAATGTTACATAAATACAATAATGTTACATAAACACAATAATGTTACATAAATACAATAATGTTACATAAATACAATGATGTTACATAAATACAATAATGTTACATAAATACAATAATGTTACTTAAATACAATAATGTTACATAAACACAATAATGTTACATAAATACAATAATGTTACTTAAATACAATAATGTTACATAAACACAATAATGTTACATAAATACAATAATGTTACATAAACACAATAATGTTACATAAATACAATAATGTTACATAAATACAATAATGTTACTTAAATACAATAATGTTACATAAATACAATAATGTTACATAAATACAATAATGTTACATAAACACAATAATGTTACATAAATACAATAATGTTACATAAATACAATAATGTTACTTAAATACAATAATGTTACATAAACACAATAATGTTACATAAATACAATAATGTTACATAAACACAATAATGTTACATAAATACAATAATGTTACATAAATACAATAATGTTACTTAAATACAATAATGTTACATAAACACAATAATGTTACATAAATACAATAATGTTACATAAATACAATGATGTTACATAAATACAATAATGTTACATAAATACAATAATGTTACTTAAATACAATAATGTTACATAAACACAATAATGTTACATAAATACAATAATGTTACATAAACACAATAATGTTACATAAATACAATAATGTTACATAAATACAATAATGTTACATAAATACAATAATGTTACATAAATACAATAATGTTACATAAATACAATAATGTTACATAAATACAATAATGTTACATAAATACAATAATGTTACATAAATACAATAATGTTACATAAATACAATAATGTTACATAAATACAATAATGTTACATAAATACAATAATGTTACATAAACACAATGTTACATAAATACAATAATGTTACATAAATACAATAATGTTACATAAATACAATGTTACAGAAACACAATAATGTTACATAAATACAATAATGTTACATAAATACAATGATGTTACAGAAACACAATAATGTTACATAAATTCAATAATGTTACAGAAACACAATAATGTTACATAAATACAATAATGTTACATAAATACAATAATGTTACATAAATACAATAATGTTACAGAAACACAATAATGTTACATAAATTCAATAATGTTACAGAAACACAATAATGTTACATAAATACAATAATGTTACATAAATACAATAATGTTAAAGAAACACAATAATGTTACATAAATACAATAATGTTACATAAATACAATAATGTTACATAAATACAATAATGTTACTTAAATACAATAATGTTACATAAACACAATAATGTTACATAAATACAATAATGTTACATAAATACAATAATGTTACATAAATACAATAATGTTACATAAATACAATAATGTTACATAAATACAATAATGTTACATAAATACAATAATGTTACAGAAACACAATAATGTTACATAAATTCAATAATGTTACAGAAACACAATAATGTTACATAAATACAATAATGTTACATAAATACAATAATGTTAAAGAAACACAATAATGTTACATAAATACAATAATGTTACATAAATACAATAATGTTACATAAATACAATAATGTTACTTAAATACAATAATGTTACAGAAACACAATAATGTTACAGAAACACAATAATGTTACATAAATACAATAATGTTACATAAATACAATAATGTTACTTAAATACAATAATGTTACAGAAACACAATAATGTTACAGAAACACAATAATGTTACATAAATACAATAATGTTACATAAATACAATAATGTTACATAAATACAATAATGTTACATAAATACAATAATGTTACATAAATACAATAATGTTACATAAATACAATAATGTTACATAAATACAATAATGTTACATAAACACAATGTTACATAAATACAATAATGTTACATAAATACAATAATGTTACATAAATACAATGTTACAGAAACACAATAATGTTACATAAATACAATAATGTTACATAAATACAATGATGTTACAGAAACACAATAATGTTACATAAATTCAATAATGTTACAGAAACACAATAATGTTACATAAATACAATAATGTTACATAAATACAATAATGTTACATAAATACAATAATGTTACAGAAACACAATAATGTTACATAAATACAATGTTACAGAAACACAATAATGTTACATAAATTCAATAATGTTACAGAAACACAATAATGTTACATAAATACAATAATGTTACATAAATACAATAATGTTAAAGAAACACAATAATGTTACATAAATACAATAATGTTACATAAATACAATAATGTTACATAAATACAATAATGTTACATAAATACAATAATGTTACATAAATACAATAATGTTACATAAATACAATAATGTTACATAAATACAATAATGTTACATAAACACAATGTTACATAAATACAATAATGTTACATAAATACAACAATGTTACATAAATACAATGTTACAGAAACACAATAATGTTACATAAATACAATAATGTTACATAAATACAATAATGTTACATAAATACAATAATGTTACATAAATACAATAATGTTACATAAATACAATAATGTTACATAAATACAATAATGTTACATAAATACAATGTTACAGAAACACAATAATGTTACATAAATACAATAATGTTACATAAATACAATAATGTTAAAGAAACACAATAATGTTACATAAATACAATAATGTTACAGAAACACAATAATGTTACAGAAACACAATAATGTTACATAAATACAATAATGTTACATAAATACAATAATGTTACATAAACACAATAATGTTACATAAATACAATAATGTTACATAAATACAATAATGTTACATAAATACAATAATGGTACATAAATACAATAATGTTACAGAAACACAATAATGTTACAGAAACACAATAATGTTACATAAATACAATAATGTTACATAAATACAATAATGTTACAGAAACACAATAATGTTACATAAATACAATAATGTTACAGAAACACAATAATGTTACATAAATACAATAATGTTACATAAATACAATAATGTTACATAAATACAATAATGTTACATAAATACAATAATGTTACATAAATACAATAATGTTACTTAAATACAATAATGTTACATAAATACAATAATGTTACATAAATACAATAATGTTACATAAATACAATAATGTTACATAAATACAATAATGTTACATAAATACAATAATGTTACATAAATACAATAATGTTACTTAAATACAATAATGTTACATAAATACAATAATGTTACATAAATACAATAATGTTACATAAATACAATAATGTTACATAAATACAATAATGTTACATAAATACAATAATGTTACATAAATACAATAATGTTACATAAATACAATAATGTTACATAAATACAATAATGTTACATAAACACAATGTTACATAAATACAATAATGTTACATAAATACAATAATGTTACATAAATACAATGTTACAGAAACACAATAATGTTACATAAATACAATAATGTTACATAAATACAATGATGTTACAGAAACACAATAATGTTACATAAATTCAATAATGTTACAGAAACACAATAATGTTACATAAATACAATAATGTTACATAAATACAATAATGTTACATAAATACAATAATGTTACAGAAACACAATAATGTTACATAAATACAATGTTACAGAAACACAATAATGTTACATAAATTCAATAATGTTACAGAAACACAATAATGTTACATAAATACAATAATGTTACATAAATACAATAATGTTACATAAATACAATAATGTTACAGAAACACAATAATGTTACAGAAACACAATAATGTTACATAAATACAATAATGTTACATAAATACAATAATGTTACATAAATACAATAATGTTACATAAATACAATAATGTTACATAAATACAATAATGTTACATAAATACAATAATGTTACATAAATACAATAATGTTACATAAACACAATGTTACATAAATACAATAATGTTACATAAATACAATAATGTTACATAAATACAATGTTACAGAAACACAATAATGTTACATAAATACAATAATGTTACATAAATACAATAATGTTACATAAATACAATAATGTTACATAAATACAATAATGTTACATAAATACAATAATGTTACATAAATACAATAATGTTACATAAATACAATAATGTTACATAAACACAATGTTACATAAATACAATAATGTTACATAAATACAATAATGTTACATAAATACAATGTTACAGAAACACAATAATGTTACATAAATACAATAATGTTACATAAATACAATAATGTTACATAAATACAATAATGTTACATAAATACAATAATGTTACATAAATACAATAATGTTACATAAATACAATAATGTTACATAAACACAATGTTACATAAATACAATAATGTTACATAAATACAATAATGTTACATAAATACAATGTTACAGAAACACAATAATGTTACATAAATACAATAATGTTACATAAATACAATAATGTTACATAAATACAATAATGTTACATAAATACAATAATGTTACATAAATACAATAATGTTACATAAATACAATAATGTTACATAAATACAATAATGTTACATAAATACAATAATGTTACATAAATACAATAATGTTACATAAATACAATAATGTTACATAAACACAATGTTACATAAATACAATAATGTTACATAAATACAATAATGTTACATAAATACAATGTTACAGAAACACAATAATGTTACATAAATACAATAATGTTACATAAATACAATGATGTTACAGAAACACAATAATGTTACATAAATTCAATAATGTTACAGAAACACAATAATGTTACATAAATACAATAATGTTACATAAATACAATAATGTTACATAAATACAATAATGTTACATAAATACAATAATGTTACATAAATACAATAATGTTACAGAAACACAATAATGTTACATAAATACAATAATGTTACATAAATACAATAATGTTACATAAATACAATAATGTTACATAAATACAATAATGTTAAAGAAACACAATAATGTTACATAAATACAATAATGTTACATAAATACAATAATGTTACATAAATACAATAATGTTACATAAATACAATAATGTTACATAAATACAATAATGTTACATAAATACAATAATGTTACATAAATACAATAATGTTACATAAATACAATAATGTTACATAAATACAATAATGTTACATAAATACAATAATGTTACATAAATACAATAATGTTACATAAATACAATAATGTTACATAAATACAATAATGTTACATAAATACAATAATGTTACATAAATACAATAATGTTACATAAACACAATAATGTTACATAAATACAATAATGTTACATAAATACAATAATGTTACATAAATACAATAATGTTACATAAATACAATAATGTTACATAAATACAATAATGTTACATAAATACAATAATGTTACATAAATACAATAATGTTACATAAATACAATAATGTTACATAAATACAATAATGTTACATAAATACAATAATGTTACATAAATACAATAATGTTACATAAATACAATAATGTTACATAAATACAATAATGTTACATAAATACAATAATGTTACATAAATACAATAATGTTACATAAATACAATAATGTTACATAAATACAATAATGTTACATAAATACAATAATGTTACATAAATACAATAATGTTACATAAATACAATAATGTTAAAGAAACACAATAATGTTACATAAATACAATAATGTTACATAAATACAATAATGTTACATAAATACAATAATGTTACATAAATACAATAATGTTACATAAATACAATAATGTTACATAAATACAATAATGTTACATAAATACAATAATGTTACATAAATACAATAATGTTACATAAATACAATAATGTTACATAAATACAATAATGTTACATAAATACAATAATGTTACATAAATACAATAATGTTAAAGAAACACAATAATGTTACATAAATACAATAATGTTACATAAATACAATAATGTTACATAAATACAATAATGTTACATAAATACAATAATGTTACATAAATACAATAATGTTACATAAATACAATAATGTTACATAAATACAATAATGTTACATAAATACAATAATGTTACATAAATACAATAATGTTACATAAATACAATAATGTTACAGAAACACAATAATGTTACATAAATACAATAATGTTACATAAATACAATAATGTTACATAAATACAATAATGTTACATAAATACAATAATGTTACATAAATACAATAATGTTACATAAATACAATAATGTTACATAAATACAATAATGTTACATAAACACAATAATGTTACATAAATACAATAATGTTACATAAATACAATAATGTTACATAAATACAATAATGTTACATAAATACAATAATGTTACATAAATACAATAATGTTACATAAATACAATAATGTTACATAAATACAATAATGTTACATAAATACAATAATGTTACATAAATACAATAATGTTACATAAACACAATAATGTTACATAAATACAATAATGTTACATAAATACAATAATGTTACATAAATACAATAATGTTACATAAATACAATAATGTTACATAAATACAATAATGTTACATAAATACAATAATGTTACATAAATACAATAATGTTACATAAATACAATAATGTTACATAAATACAATAATGTTACATAAATACAATAATGTTACATAAATACAATAATGTTACATAAATACAATAATGTTACATAAATACAATAATGTTACATAAATACAATAATGTTACATAAATACAATAATGTTACATAAATACAATAATGTTACATAAATACAATAATGTTACATAAATACAATAATGTTACATAAATACAATAATGTTACATAAATACAATAATGTTACATAAATACAATAATGTTACATAAATACAATAATGTTACATAAATACAATAATGTTACATAAATACAATAATGTTACATAAATACAATAATGTTACATAAATACAATAATGTTACATAAATACAATAATGTTACATAAATACAATAATGTTACATAAATACAATAATGTTACATAAATACAATAATGTTACATAAATACAATAATGTTACATAAATACAATAATGTTACATAAATACAATAATGTTACATAAATACAATAATGTTACATAAATACAATAATGTTACATAAATACAATAATGTTACATAAATACAATAATGTTACATAAATACAATAATGTTACATAAATACAATAATGTTACATAAATACAATAATGTTACATAAATACAATAATGTTACATAAATACAATAATGTTACATAAATACAATAATGTTACATAAATACAATAATGTTACATAAATACAATAATGTTACATAAATACAATAATGTTACATAAATACAATAATGTTACATAAATACAATAATGTTACATAAATACAATAATGTTACATAAATACAATAATGTTACATAAATACAATAATGTTACATAAATACAATAATGTTACATAAATACAATAATGTTACATAAATACAATAATGTTACATAAATACAATAATGTTACATAAATACAATAATGTTACATAAATACAATAATGTTACATAAATACAATAATGTTACATAAATACAATAATGTTACATAAATACAATAATGTTACATAAATACAATAATGTTACATAAATACAATAATGTTACATAAATACAATAATGTTACATAAATACAATAATGTTACATAAATACAATAATGTTACATAAATACAATAATGTTACATAAATACAATAATGTTACATAAATACAATAATGTTACATAAATACAATAATGTTACATAAATACAATAATGTTACATAAATACAATAATGTTACATAAATACAATAATGTTACATAAATACAATAATGTTACATAAATACAATAATGTTACATAAATACAATAATGTTACATAAATACAATAATGTTACATAAATACAATAATGTTACATAAATACAATAATGTTACATAAATACAATAATGTTACATAAATACAATAATGTTACATAAATACAATAATGTTACATAAATACAATAATGTTACATAAATACAATAATGTTACATAAATACAATAATGTTACATAAATACAATAATGTTACATAAATACAATAATGTTACATAAATACAATAATGTTACATAAATACAATAATGTTACATAAATACAATAATGTTACATAAATACAATAATGTTACATAAATACAATAATGTTACATAAATACAATAATGTTACATAAATACAATAATGTTACATAAATACAATAATGTTACATAAATACAATAATGTTACATAAATACAATAATGTTACATAAATACAATAATGTTACATAAATACAATAATGTTACATAAATACAATAATGTTACATAAATACAATAATGTTACATAAATACAATAATGTTACATAAATACAATAATGTTACATAAATACAATAATGTTACATAAATACAATAATGTTACATAAATACAATAATGTTACATAAATACAATAATGTTACATAAATACAATAATGTTACATAAATACAATAATGTTACATAAATACAATAATGTTACATAAATACAATAATGTTACATAAATACAATAATGTTACATAAATACAATAATGTTACATAAATACAATAATGTTACATAAATACAATAATGTTACATAAATACAATAATGTTACATAAATACAATAATGTTACATAAATACAATAATGTTACATAAATACAATAATGTTACATAAATACAATAATGTTACATAAATACAATAATGTTACATAAATACAATAATGTTACATAAATACAATAATGTTACATAAATACAATAATGTTACATAAATACAATAATGTTACATAAATACAATAATGTTACATAAATACAATAATGTTACATAAATACAATAATGTTACATAAATACAATAATGTTACATAAATACAATAATGTTACATAAATACAATAATGTTACATAAATACAATAATGTTACATAAATACAATAATGTTACATAAATACAATAATGTTACATAAATACAATAATGTTACATAAACACAATAATGTTACATAAATACAATAATGTTACATAAATACAATAATGTTACATAAATACAATAATGTTACATAAATACAATAATGTTACATAAATACAATAATGTTACATAAATACAATAATGTTACATAAATACAATAATGTTACATAAATACAATAATGTTACATAAATACAATAATGTTACATAAATACAATAATGTTACATAAATACAATAATGTTACATAAATACAATAATGTTACATAAATACAATAATGTTACATAAATACAATAATGTTACATAAATACAATAATGTTACATAAATACAATAATGTTACATAAATACAATAATGTTACATAAATACAATAATGTTACATAAATACAATAATGTTACATAAATACAATAATGTTACATAAATACAATAATGTTACATAAATACAATAATGTTACATAAATACAATAATGTTAAAGAAACACAATAATGTTACATAAATACAATAATGTTACATAAATACAATAATGTTACATAAATACAATAATGTTACATAAATACAATAATGTTACATAAATACAATAATGTTACATAAATACAATAATGTTACATAAATACAATAATGTTACAGAAACACAATAATGTTACATAAATACAATAATGTTACATAAATACAATAATGTTACATAAATACAATAATGTTACATAAATACAATAATGTTACATAAATACAATAATGTTACATAAATACAATAATGTTACATAAATACAATAATGTTACATAAATACAATAATGTTACATAAATACAATAATGTTACATAAATACAATAATGTTACATAAATACAATAATGTTACATAAATACAATAATGTTACATAAATACAATAATGTTACATAAATACAATAATGTTACATAAATACAATAATGTTACATAAATACAATAATGTTACATAAATACAATAATGTTACATAAATACAATAATGTTACATAAATACAATAATGTTACATAAATACAATAATGTTACATAAATACAATAATGTTACATAAATACAATAATGTTACATAAATACAATAATGTTACATAAATACAATAATGTTACATAAATACAATAATGTTACAGAAACACAATAATGTTACAGAAACACAATAATGTTACATAAATACAATAATGTTACATAAATACAATAATGTTACATAAATACAATAATGTTACAGAAACACAATAATGTTACAGAAACACAATTATGTTACTTAAATACAATAATGTTACATAAACACAATAATGTTACATAAACACAATAATGTTACATAAATACAATAATGTTACATAAACACAATAATGTTACATAAATACAATAATGTTACATAAATACAATAATGTTACATAAACACAATAATGTTACATAAATACAATAATGTTACATAAATACAATGATGTTACATAAATACAATAATGTTACATAAATACAATAATGTTACTTAAATACAATAATGTTACATAAACACAATAATGTTACATAAATACAATAATGTTACTTAAATACAATAATGTTACATAAACACAATAATGTTACATAAATACAATAATGTTACATAAACACAATAATGTTACATAAATACAATAATGTTACATAAATACAATAATGTTACTTAAATACAATAATGTTACATAAATACAATAATGTTACATAAATACAATAATGTTACATAAACACAATAATGTTACATAAATACAATAATGTTACATAAATACAATAATGTTACTTAAATACAATAATGTTACATAAATACAATAATGTTACATAAATACAATAATGTTACATAAACACAATAATGTTACATAAATACAATAATGTTACATAAATACAATAATGTTACATAAATACAATAATGTTACATAAACACAATAATGTTACATAAATACAATAATGTTACATAAATACAATGATGTTACATAAATACAATAATGTTACATAAATACAATAATGTTACTTAAATACAATAATGTTACATAAACACAATAATGTTACATAAATACAATAATGTTACATAAACACAATAATGTTACATAAATACAATAATGTTACATAAATACAATAATGTTACATAAATACAATAATGTTACATAAATACAATAATGTTACATAAATACAATAATGTTACATAAATACAATAATGTTACATAAATACAATAATGTTACATAAATACAATAATGTTACATAAATACAATAATGTTACATAAATACAATAATGTTACATAAATACAATAATGTTACATAAACACAATAATGTTACATAAATACAATAATGTTACAGAAACACAATAATGTTACATAAATACAATAATGTTACAGAAACACAATAATGTTACATAAATACAATAATGTTACATAAATACAATGATGTTACAGAAACACAATAATGTTACATAAATTCAATAATGTTACAGAAACACAATAATGTTACATAAATACAATAATGTTACATAAATACAATAATGTTACATAAATACAATAATGTTACAGAAACACAATAATGTTACAGAAACTCAATAATGTTACAGAATCACAATAATGTTACATAAATACAATAATGTTACATAAATACAATAATGTTACAGAAACACAATAATGTTACAGAAACACAATAATGTTACATAAATACAATAATGTTACATAAATACAATAATGTTACATAAATACAATAATGTTACATAAATACAATAATGTTACAGAAATACAATAATGTTACATAAATACAATAATGTTACAGAAACACAATAATGTTACATAAATACAATAATGTTACATAAATACAATAATGTTACATAAATACAATAATGTTACATAAATACAATAATGTTACATAAATACAATAATGTTACAGAAACACAATAATGTTACATAAATACAATAATGTTACATAAATACAATAATGTTACATAAATACAATAATGTTACATAAATACAATAATGTTACATAAATACAATAATGTTACATAAATACAATAATGTTACATAAATACAATAATGTTACAGAAACACAATAATGTTACATAAATACAATAATGTTACATAAATACAATAATGTTACAGAAACACAATAATGTTACATAAATACAATAATGTTACAGAAACACAATAATGTTACATAAATACAATAATGTTACAGAAACACAATAATGTTACATAAATACAATAATGTTACATAAATACAATAATGTTACATAAATACAATAATGTTACATAAATACAATAATGTTACATAAATACAATAATGTTACATAAATACAATAATGTTACATAAATACAATAATGTTACATAAATACAATAATGTTACAGAAACACAATAATGTTACATAAATACAATAATGTTACATAAATACAATAATGTTACATAAATACAATAATGTTACATAAATACAATAATGTTACAGAAACACAATAATGTTACTTAAACACAATAATGTTACAGAAACACAATAATGTTACATAAATACAATAATGTTACAGAAACACAATAATGTTACAGAAACACAATAATGTTACATAAATACAATAATGTTACATAAATACAATAATGTTACAGAAACACAATAATGTTACATAAACACAATAATGTTACATAAATACAATAATGTTACAGAAACACAATAATGTTACAGAAATACAATAATGTTACAGAAACACAATAATGTTACATAAATACAATAATGTTACATAAATACAATAATGTTACATAAATACAATAATGTTACATAAATACAATAATGTTACATAAATACAATAATGTTACAGAAACACAATAATGTTACATAAATACACTAATGTTACATAAATACAATAATGTTACATAAATACAATAATGTTACATAAATACAATAATGTTACAGAAACACAATAATGTTACATAAATACAATAATGTTACAGAAACACAATAATGTTACAGAAACACAATAATGTTACATAAATACAATAATGTTACATAAATACAATAATGTTACATAAATACAATAATGTTACATAAACACAATAATGTTACAGAAACACAATAATGTTACATAAATACAATAATGTTACAGAAACACAATAATGTTACATAAATACAATAATGTTACATAAATACAATAATGTTACAGAAACACAATAATGTTACATAAATACAATAATGTTACAGAAACTACAATAATGTTACATAAATACAATAATGTTACATAAACTACAATAATGTTACATAAATACAATAATGTTACATAAACACAATAATGTTACATAAATACAATAATGTTACAGAAACACAATAATGTTACATAAATACAATAATGTTACATAAATACAATAATGTTACATAAATACAATAATGTTACATAAATACAATAATGTTACATAAATACAATAATGTTACATAAATACAATAATGTTACATAAATACAATAATGTTACAGAAACACAATAATGTTACATAAACACAATAATGTTACATAAATACAATAATGTTACATAAATACAATAATGTTACATAAATACAATAATGTTACATAAATACAATAATGTTACATAAATACAATAATGTTACAGAAACACAATAATGTTACATAAACACAATAATGTTACATAAACACAATAATGTTACATAAATACAATAATGTTACATAAATACAATAATGTTACATAAATACAATAATGTTACATAAATACAATAATGTTACATAAATACAATAATGTTACATAAATACAATAATGTTACAGAAATACAATAATGTTACATAAATACAATAATGTTACATAAATACAATAATGTTACATAAATACAATAATGTTACATAAATACAATAATGTTACATAAACACAATAATGTTACTGAAACACAATAATGTTACAGAAACACAATAATGTTACATAAATACAATAATGTTACAGAAACACAATAATGTTACAGAAACACAATAATGTTACATAAATACAATAATGTTACATAAATACAATAATGTTACATAAATACAATAATGTTACATAAATACAATAATGTTACATAAATACAATAATGTTACATAAATACAATAATGTTACATAAATACAATAATGTTACATAAATACAATAATGTTACATAAATACAATAATGTTACATAAATACAATAATGTTACATAAATACAATAATGTTACATAAATACAATAATGTTACATAAATACAATAATGTTACATAAATACAATAATGTTACATAAATACAATAATGTTACATAAAT